>JAYMFT010192330.1:0-11831 GCA_038088735.1 Panulirus argus
CTGAGCCTTCGAGGAGGATGAGCACTCCCTGCCTGGCTCCTTCTTCTGTTTCCCTTTTTAGAAATTGAAAATACAAGTAGGGGAGTGTTTCCAATCCTCCACTCCCGCCCCTTTTAGTCGCCTTCTACGACACGCAGGGAATACGTGGGAATGGGCATCAGAGATACAGATAGAGATAGTAAAAGTAAACAAAATCTTATACTCTATGAAACTACTAACAGTTGCCTTTTCAGTGGTGACTTTATTATCTAAGTATGTTCTATGCTTTAATGGTATGCCCTCACACAAATATGACTCAACCATTTGGTGGTAACCTTGTTTTAGATTCAAGGTTGGTGTATGTCATTAATAACTGTTTACAAGATCACAAGAAAAAGCTGACACAAAAACTATTATATTTTGTACAATCATCCATATGTACATCCTTGGGGACATGGGAGAGGGAATACTACCCATGAATCTCGGTCATATTGCAGATGATGATAAAGGGGGGCAGGAGCAGGGGGCTCGAAATCCTCCCCTCCTGTAATATTAGTTTCTGAAAGAATGAGTAAAGGTGGGAGCCAAGCAAAGACTTTTATTCTAAGGCTTGGTAGTCTGTTCCTGATGATACTGTGCTAACATGGGAAATGGAAAACAGTTGTGAACAAAGTTCTATTTCAATTAATAAGCATAAAAGTATATGAATCCAGTACACATAATGAGATTCTTCAACATTACATTATGGATTATTAAAGAATGCCCTCTATCATGTGCTTCTGAAAAAACAGTGAACAGAAATATGCTCTCAGATACTCACTGTAAATATTGTGCAGTTGCTGTGGATCTTTTCGACATAATTGGAAAATCCTTCTTTAGACAATCTGACTAGAAATCTCTCACTGAAAACAGATTACATAAGTGTATGAGTATCTATTCAAATCAGTGACTTTAAATTCATCAATGACTATAAACCACACAAATGTATGAGGACCACATGTATACAACAAAAACTTAACAACTACAGAAATCTTGTTCAAATTATAATTTCTTTATAAAACACACTCAAAGCACTTTTCAACTGGTTTGCTACGTACCTGATAAATTTTCCTTTTTGTGCATCATACAAGGAAAAGTAAACTTCTGCATCTTCCCCTAAATGATACGAAAAATCTCGCATACAGAAGAATAAATGATGACTCAGCACTTTTCTCCTTTCCTTCTTTTTTGCTAATGTCCCAAGGCCCTGCAATAATCTTCGATGAGTATAAAATTTTCCTCTATCTACTACATGAAACGTTCAAATGAGACTAAATTTTCCTTAACGTTCTTATAATTTTCCTTCAAGAATATAACTAGACAGAGAACTGATCATAAAAGATAGAGCAGCAACTGAATATTGATTTTTAACTCTTAAAGTTTTGTTTTTTGGCTGTTCAAATGAAGAAGAAAATACCTTAATGCAATACAACTAAGTGTAGGGAGAGAGAGTAGAACATGAATATATGGAAAATATATGATGAAAACATGACAAGTTCTGTGGGCTTTCATTTCTGTTTAGCAGTCTTATCTTCTCATCTTCATGTCAAACCTTTACACAAATAAAATACTGCTGTGATAAAGCTACTCTTAAATCCTAATAGATAAATACTATTTTGTATAATGTCAGGAGTTAATGTGTGTTTTATAATACTGGAATGTTATTTTTGCACAAATTTTGCATAAATGGCATTGAGAAAATATTCTTCAACTGTCATTTTCAAACTAAAAGCAGCCAAAAGCAGCCAGTTTGTATGAAACTAGTATTCATAATTCTTGGAAGTCCAAGCAGGAGTTGTTGATTTTACTTCAATATTCATGGCTAATCTTCATATATATTGGAGAAGGGCCAGAGAAAAACTGGCTGCCATGGCATCCAACATGTCAGTGAATTTTTCCACATCATCATGAAGTTTTATACATAGCAATCACACTGTGACAGACTCAACAAAATTTCAATATATGGAAAATAAATACCTTTTCTTTCATTATCAAAATACAAAAACATGCCACCTACATGAATGCAAATAATAATATAAAATATGTCAACAAACAACAGTGATTCAAGCCAAAATCACATCTGTGGCACACCACAAAAAACGTTAACCAACATACTTCCAATGAATTCTGACATACCCCCCACCACCCCACCATAGGAGTTTCTAAATCCTATCAAAAGAAAGGAATTACACAATTTATGAGCAAGGTAGTGTTGTGACTTACATAACAATGAGTTTCAACATGCAATTTATCTCATAAGAATGGAAAAGTTAAATCCCCAAAATGGTATTACAAATAAAAATTCAATTCTTATAGTCATATAATTAAGAACTGTTACAATATAATCAAACTTCTGTTTGCTTGGATTTTAACACTGGAGGCAATAAACAATACAATAATAACAGGTCACAAAAAAAAAGTTTCTGGAGGCCTGAATATACACAGGAACATAAACAGAGCCCTTGAAACTAAACTATGATTCCATAAGTTATTTAAATCACAAATCTAATTTGTTAAGAGCCTTAATTAATCGACTAGAATGGGTACAATTCTTATCTGAACCCTCAAGGAAAGGTAGAGACATGGATTCTTGGACTTTCAGCTGCAACATCAGAATCAGAACTAGAGATTTCAAGGTAATGTAATCTTTGTACAGGTCTGTTAATTACCCCATTCGAAGTTTTGACCTTTACACTTCTGAAGATTCCATCTTTGCCAGGAAATACATCTACTATCACACCCAGGGAACACTATAATCTGGTAAGATTATCTTCCTTAACTAAAACTAAATCACCTTTCTTAAAATTACAATTAGGGGTAAAACCTTTAACAACAGGGGAGTAAATTTCTGATATAATCGTTACTCCATAATTTCCAAAATTTATTAAAGGTCTGATTTCTTAAGATTACTCTATCATTTAAATCCTTTGCTGAAATACATGAAGGGTTAGTGTTTACGTGAGTTTGAAAGACAGAACTTCTCCCAATGATAAAATGAGGGGGAGATAGTGGAATAGGGCTATCAGGTTCATCTCCAACATATGTCAAGGGCCTAGAATTTACACTGCATCAGTTTCATGTAGTGTAGTTTCTAATTCACTTTTAGATATATAATTAATACCTAGAGTTTTTCGAACAGCAGACTCCACAGACCTAATAAAGCATTCCCACCAACCTCCCCACCAAGGAGACCATGGAACTATAAATTTCTACTGGGGGCATAGATGACCATTAACTTTCTGCAATTAATTAACAGATGCCACAAAGGCCTTAGCATTATCTGAATAAAACACAGATGGAAGCCCCTTATGGGCAATGAATCTGCGAATGGCAAGCATACAGTCTGAGACACATATCGAGTCAATAAGCTCCAAATGTATTGCTCTGACTACTGCACAGGAGAAAAGCAAAATATAAAACTTTTTAGAAGGAACACCAGCACAAAATACAGGACCAGCAAAGTTGAGACCAGTCACAGTAAATGGTGGTGCAGATTTAACCCTTAATTCTAGAAGAGGAGCAGCAGGTTGACTACATGCTCTTGAATCATGTCTTTGGTACCTATCACATTCCCTGGTGACAGACTTTGCTAATCTTCTAATTCCTGTTATCCAAAAACTACCTCTTAAAGAAGACATAATAGAAGAAACACCTGCATGCTTAAGAAATGTATGTTGAGAACCGACAAGCAGCTCAGCTAAGTGACATTTGGGAAATATTACTGGGTGTTTACTTTCGTAACTTAATTCTGCATTCTAAAGTCTACTCTTGATTCTCAATAAACCTTGATTATCCAAAAAAGAATCCAATTTACTTAAGTCTGACCCTTTAGGAAGAGACCTGTTACTTATCAAAGCATTAATTTCCAATGGATATACCTCTCTCTGCATACAATAGATCATTCTTCTTTTGGTATTGTCTAATTCATTAGCACTGAGTGGGCCTGAAAACTTATTTACATGTAATTTACAATTGTGTATAAATCTTAAAACCTAAGCCACAATTTGATGAGCCTTAATGAAGTTACTCCATCTGTTAAACTTAAACAAAGGAGTTGTAGGACTGATAGCAACACAAACTATGTCATCCTTACACTTAGTTTCTTCTCCAGTAGAAAATAAGGCTCTTCTTTCCTGACTAATGGACAAGGGTTCTGAAAGCCAATAGGGACCATTCAACCACAAACTGTATAACAAAAGCTGATCAGCTAATATTCCTCGTGAAATTCAATCAGCAGGGTCAACAACAAACGTTTTCCATTTATAAGGGTTACCTTGTATCCAAGCAAGGGCAATTTTCGAGTCCATCCTACAAAATAAGGAATTATCCTGACTTAGATGAAGAGCATTTCTCACAAAATTTATTAACCTTGAACATATCACAGCCCTCATCAGTTCCAACCTGGGTAGAGTTACAGTCTTGATAGGTGCTACTCTAGATCTGGAAGCCACTAGTGATACCTTATAAGTACCATCCTGTGACGGGGTTCAAATAAATATACAAGCCCAATATCCCCTTTGAGAGGCATCTCCAAGGGCATTCAGTTCAATCCTACAAAAGCTATTCCAAGGAATATCTGAAAAATAGCATCTATTAATACTCCATGACTTTAGAAATTTAGCACTCTCGACCCGCTTCTGAAATTTACTTTGTAATTCTTGTGGCAACAAATCATCCCAAAGAAGACCTGATCTCCAAATGTCTTGGAAGAGTATTTTACCAAACATCACAAAGGGACTTATAAGACCTAAATGATCAAAGATCTTGGCAATTAGACTAAGAACAGATCTTTTGCTAAATACTAAATCAACTTGGGAACTTAGTTCCAGTACCTCAAAGGAAAACGTATCACAGTAGTTATACGACTGCAATCCTACATATTAGAAGCTTCATCTTCATTTACATGGTCAACTTTATCATTAAATCTAGAAGTTATCAGTTTGCTGTTAGACACCCATTTTGTAAGAGGCATACCTGCATGAGATAAAACTTACAAGCTTCACTAAACCTTGTATAAGCTTCATCAATACTGTCCGCACGACTTAACTAGTTATCAACCTATATATCTTCCCTTAACTTTTGCATTACCTGTTAGTGGATACCTTTCAAGATGATATCGAATAGTAGCATTTAATAAATATGGGCTGGGAGTGTTACCAAAGGGAACATGCAGAAATCTCAAACTTTATCCCATTTCTACGCTTCAATACGAAACTATGCACATCTCTATCTTCTCGTTTCATACTAATATGTAAAAATACCTTGATAATGTCAGCAGTTAAGGCTATGGGCCATCTCCTGAAAACAAATCAATATTTCTACCATGTCAGGATCGAGTGAAGGGCTTGTTAAAAGACAATCTTTCAAAGATATTCCATTGTAACAGCTAGTTGATGCATCAAAACAGGCCTAACCATGGTACTCATACTACCTTCTTTTGCAACAGGACAGTGAGGCATATAAAAAGTATGATATGAATAATAATCTCATTACCAGTTATTTCCTCAATAATACCCTTTTTCTCATAATTATCAAAAACCCTGTAATACTGTTTTAAGCTCAACATCTTTATCTAATTTTGTATGCAATCTATCCAGTCTCTTTAAAGCAAGTTTTTCATTATCTACGAGATCACCTTTTACTGCTTTACTCTTCCAAGGTAAAAGCTACTTCATATCTAGAATCAACAAACTGAACACACAAAACTCCAGCAAAGCAGAGTTTGACTCAAAATGAAAATCAAATTCCTTTAGATTAATCCCTACAGACTTTAGGTCCCAAAACTTGCTTAAATCATAATCTGACACCTTTGAAATACACAACATTTGACTTCTGAGCTACTATTCCATCAACTTGAATAATATCACAAGGTACTATGAATTGCCAGTATGCATCCAGACCTGCTAATATATCTATGTCTCTATGTCCATATGGGAATTACTTTGATAATCATCAGCTAGCTATACATGGGAAAATGCATTCAATAGCTTATGTGGAACGGTTGGTCTAACTAAAGGTTGACAGATCTTAGGAATTTCAATCAAGCATTTTCAAATCATAAATGTTACTTTGTCTACACTTATTTGAATTATTACCTCCAAATGCTGAATATGAAATGGACTAAACAGAAATCCACTTAGGTTTACATTTTTTTAGCAAGATTACTACTTAATATGTTCCGTCAGACCCACTGTCAAACATAAGTTTAGCTTTATGGGGGGCACCATTGGCTCCAACAACCTTAATCCTTGCTGTTGGTAAAATAGCACATGTTTCGTTACTGGAAGCAATATTGTAAAGAGCAACTCAAGCATGATGAACTGTTGAATCCTTAGTATTATCATCACTAACAATTTCAGACCTTTGTTCAGTTGCAACCTTCATGAAATTATTACCTATATTTGAGTGCAATTTGATGACACACATTAATATGTTATGTTTACCATTACATTTAGCACACTTAGCAAAATATCCCTTAGCAACATTCCCTTTACTTAAGCATTTAAAGCACAATCGAGCAGACTTAATTCTAAGCAGACTTAAATCTATCAGTACACTCTTTACCACTCAATTTCAATATTTCAAAGCATTTTTCCGATTTATGTCTCCTACTACAAAAACTACAAGTTGGCCATTCAACTTCAGACGATGTATGAAGAGCTGAAGCAGAAGACATTTTCTTCCTTGAGCCCTTCGGGTGCCAATTCCCTCTCTCTTCAGGTACACTATGACTTTCCAATTTCCCTGAAGTAACATCCTTGAAAGTTTCCAAATGTTCAATGCTCTCAACTTCTTTTTGTAAGAACTTCAGCAGGCATTCCAAGTCACTTTCATGACCCGCACCTTGCCGAGCCCATTCCAGTTATATTTCATTCGGAAGACGGGATAGGATGATTGGTGTTAAGCAGACTTCACACTGCTTATTGGACACAACAAATCCTTCTAAACTTCTGATGTGTGTCAATAGCTCATCATGTAGGTTCCAGAGTTGGGACACATACTTTGGACCTCTTGCTTTCACAGGAACCTTGCCATTTCAGAGAGCTTGAACATGGGCAAATATTATTCTCTCTGGCCTTCCAAATCTCTCCTTCAGTAGATCACACGCTGTCTTAAAACTGGCACTTGTGTGAGAAAGACCTGAGTTGACCAATTTAGCTTCTCATTCCAACAATGTAGCTAAATGGCTAAATTTTCTTATCACAGGAATGTTTGCATCATCAACATGGGAGCTGAACTGGTCCCAAAAAGACTGCCATTCTGCATCTTCTTTAAATCTCAGAAGTTTTAACTTAGGCAACCTTACTTGTACAGCTGAAGATCCATTAGTACCATTCACACAAGCAGCACCATCATCTTCACTACTTCTCATAAATTCTTGGAGTTTTTCAGAAGCCTTGATCCGGTGAACAAGAGATTTAGTTTTAAACTTATCTGTCTTAACTAAGTCTTCGTCAAGGTTGTCACTCTCTAATTCTACTTCTAATTCTGACTGCACATCATCTAAAGTAGATAGGGAGTGATCAAAGTTTTCAGTGGTACTTTTCAGCTGTTACAATGATATCAGGCTTCTCTAATAAGTTCTTAAGTTGGTAGGTCTGTCTTGTGACCCATCTTCTGGTTGGGGCTCTTTTCTTATGTATTTTCTCCATTGTGCTACCTGTTAGCAACTAAATACTCACAAGAAGTCCTCAACATTTTCCTGATTCCCGGGTATGGGCACCAAAATGATGTTTTTGCTTCAACATTCGTGGCAAATCTTCACAGATATTGGAGAAGGTCCAAAGAAAAACCAGCTGCCATGGCATCCTATGTATCAGTGTATTTTCAACATCATTGTGACATTGCAGTGCGACAGACTCTACAAAACCTCATTACATGGACATAAATATTTTTGCTTTATCAAAAATACAAAAACATGCCATTTATATACTTTGAAAAAAATCTGTAATTATATGAGTGTAAATAATGCAAAATATATTTCATTTATTTATTTATTATATTTGATTGCTGTTTCCCAAGTTAGCGAGGTAGTGCCAAGAAACAGACGAAGAAAGATCCATTCACTCACATACACACATATATACATACATGCACATATATGCACAATATGTACATATACATACCAACATATACATATATACATACACATGCATATACACTTGTACATATTTATACTTGCTCGCCTATCCCTGGGGATAGGGGAGAAAGAATACTTCCCACGTATTCCCTGCATATCATAAAAGGCAACTAAAAGGGGCAGGAGCAGGGGGCTGGAAACCTTCCCCTTCTGTATTTCAGTTTCTAAAAGGGGAAGCAGAATGTAAAATATATCAATAAATAACAATGATTAAAGCTAAAATTACATCTGTGATGCACCATAGAAATCGTTGACCAATATCCTTCAAACAATTCAACAACATCAAAGCATAAAAAATAAGCTATGTTTATGGGAAAATCAATTATCACAAAAACAATGCGGTTCATTTTACATTGCTTGCTGCACATGCCACCTATAAACAAAGCGTGATGATGTACATGACTTAAAAGAAGAATTTGAATCAAGGTTTGCCAATCTACGTACTTGCAAAATGGAACTACAAGTATTTGCATCTCTATGTGCTAGCTGAGCTGTTAATATGACTTGGCTCCTTAAGGGCTATAATATGGAACTGTTAAAATTGCAATGCAAGCTCCTCAAGAGCTATAAAATGGAACTATTAGATTTGCAGTGCAACAGTGAAATTAAAAACAAGTGTAGAGATGTTGATTTACTTGAATTTTACACTCTGTGTCACCACAAAAGTACAAAGCATACTTCACATGCATTGAGGAAAATATATGTCTTCCCTAGTACTTACACTGTGAAGTTATTTTCAAAAATAAACATTGTTAAACATAGAGGGTGAAGTGTTCTTACTGATGTTCACCTCACAAACACTTTACATGTTGCCTGTTCAAAGATGAATACAGATTTTGAAGTTTTCAAGAAACATCAGTGCCATACATCACATTAATAATCTTGAAATCCCAAAGTTTATGTTACCAGTTAGTGGTAAATATAGATACAGGTTGCCAATCAAAAATCCAGCAATCGCTATTCCGGTTCCATCAGTTTTCTGGCAGGAATCTCAGTGTGGTCTGTACCTGCATGGTGAGCTGTTAGCAATGAAGATGATGATCCTGACAACCGACCTGCTTCCTGTATTTACCTTTTTCTACTGTGTATAGTACTAACTGAAAATTCTACAGAACTGTGCTGTAAGTCCAGCATGTTACCAGTAGAGTACTGTATCATTTTACTGCACCCAAACCATTTTATTTAGTTGTTCAACATCAAAAGTTCATTTGCTTTTCATTTAGTGTTTAATTTTCTTTCTTTAAAGTACTAAAATCATTTTCTGTTACAATATATACAACATATATAGAGTCAGGTGGCAATCAATCAATTTTTCGGAAAAAAATTGAAAATCCGGCAGCCACAAGGTCCCAAGGTTGTCGGATTTTTGATTGGCAACCAGTATGTGTTTTTAAAACAAATTGTAGTTATACATTACCTGATTATAGTACAAGGCTGTTCTATAATTGGATTACTATTAAAGTTCTGAATCTAACAATTTACTGATCAAATATGGCTCATTCAGTCACAACAGTACAAAGTCATGCACAGGCGCACACAAATACAGCCCAACATGTAAGGTCAAAATAATCTAATGGCCAACCGGCATAAAAGTTTGGCCGTCCCTGATCTAGATTGACAGGTGTAAGTCATTTACGACCCCAAGGTTCCTTTTGTATTTTCACTGTATTTACAGGAATTCTCCTTTGATCTTCTGTCGAAAAACATTAGTAAATTTTTCATATGCTGACACAGAAATTGTTTTTTACCTAAAACAATGATCTGAATTTCAATATGAATTTCATTGACTTATTCTCAAGATCCCTATCCACAATAAAGTGGGTGTTTGCATTACAATATTATCAAGTTCAACTGTCTTCTCACATAATGAAAATGCTTAACAGTTTTATATATAAATATGTTTAACAATATCATTAATCTGTTTCATTAGTCTTATATATTTTCACAGTTGTTTGCTGTATCCTGCATTAATGTGACAGCACCAGGAACAGATTAAGAAATGGACTCATTTGCTCATGTCATCTCTTATCTTAAATCTAGACAGTATTTTACATTCATGTGTTTAATGGTAGAGTATTCCTTTTTTTCCACAAAACACATCTTGCATATTTTTTACTGATGTTATCACAACTTATTCCATATTCCTACCCACATTTCTATTCTTGTATTGACGTAGCCACATTTAATATCCTTACACCTATTCTTTTCATATGTATTACATCCTGCACCTATATATAAGATCATATGACCCTATGCTCCTACTGTCTTCTTTAACACTTTGTTTTTCCAACAGTTCCTTCTTTTCTAAATTTTCTTTTGACATTTTTCTTTCAATGTTATATATGATTAAGTACAGGAAAATATATCTCTCTCTTTCTACATCTATCTTTTGCCACAGTATCAGCCAATTCATTTCAAACCAATCCAACATGTCCAAGTATCCAGAGGAATGTAACATTTCCTTTATTTCTTAGCACTATGCTTAATTTCCTGGATAAGCACATCTTTTCTTATAGCATCCTCTCATTTCAGTTTGTTAAGAGACATTTAGTCCTTTGTTATCAATATCTCTTTTTCAATGTGCAGTGTTCTGTATTGTATACATATACATATTTCCATCACTGTAATGCAAATATTTTGATTTCCACTTTTAACAAGGCAGTGCAGTACTATTAGATGAGTCTTTTAGAGCACTTCTTGGCTCCTTCTGCTCCAGAAGAACATGCAGGAGGATAAAAAGTGTGCATGAGATAGAGAATTTGAACTATGTGGTATACATTCACATAGTGGACTGAACAAGGGCAAGTGAAATAGCAGTGATAAACCATGGAAAGGTCTATGGAGCCTGCCTGTGAATAGGGAGTTGTGATTTTGGTGTTTTATACATGACCATTAGAGAATGAATGTGAGCAAATGTGGCCTTTCTTTCTTTGTTCCTTACACTAACTAACACAGGAAATGGCGATCAAGTATGAAAAAAATAATGTCTTTTAGATATGAACTTATAAACTCCAACATTTAAAACCTTCTCCTCTAACCAGATATTTGTACAAATGAAGCAACTCTGGTTTGTGAATTCATGCACTGAATTTGTGCCTCTGGTTCCAACCGAGCCTTAAGTGGTTGCCAAGGTAACAGTGCGTTATAGAAATTTCTCCCCATATTCAGATATCCTTAAGTCATACCCATGATAGCATGTTCCCAAGAGCTTTCTAAGAAGGAAATTAAACAGCTTTTAGCTAGATTTACGGGACCATGCAGATGATCCTACTTTTATATTTTTACTGATGATGCAAAGATCATGATGGAAGTGAAAAGTGGGGAGGATTGCATCAGCTTACAAGGGGACCTAGTTATGTGATATATGATGAAGAAAATTCAACCCAAGTGTATGAAAAGGTAATGGAGATGGTACACAATGAAAGAAGGCCTCAATATGAATATTATTCATCATCACCGGGGATAGGGGAGAAAGAATACTTCCTACGTATCCCACAGCGTGTCATAGAAGGCGGCTAGAGGAGGCAGAAGCAGGGGGCTGGAAATCCTCACCTTCTTGTTTTTCAATTTCTAAAAGGGGAAACAGAGGGAGTCAAGCAGGGAGTGCTCATCCTCCTCGAAGGCTCAGATTGGGGTGTCTGAATGTGTGTGGATGTAACCAAGATGAGAAGAA
>JAYMFT010192341.1:0-11831 GCA_038088735.1 Panulirus argus
ATGCCTTCACTCTCTCAATCAATACCCTCCCATACAATTTTCCAGGAATACTCAACAAACTTATACCTCTATAATTATATATATATATATATATATATATATATATATATATATTTGGTTCCCATGGATTGTGTGATTCACTCTGTTGAAAAAGGAGTGCCAGGTTTCATTTTGTCTTTCAGTGAATGAGTGAGTGATGGTGTTAATTAGAAACTGGATTTGTTCTCTGATTTCTATTGATGGTGATTGCATGTGTCTGAGCCGATTTTTGTTTTATGAGGTATGTAACTTTGAAAAAAATTTGGCTTTATTTTTTCTGTGCTTTTTCCTGACTTGGTTGTAGATATTAATGAAGTGTGCTCTCTCCTTTACCTCTTCTTCCATATCACCAAATGTACCCATGATAGCTCCTAAATACTTAAATTTTCTCACCTATTCGAGTCTTTCTACTCTCATATCTATAGCACACAGTTCAGTACACTTACTTCTTTCACGTATACAGGGTTTTGCAAAATCTATACTTTCAGTCTGTTTCCTTTCAAATCACTACTTTCCTTTTACTCTCACTCACCTTCAATGTCCCATATTTACACACACACACACATACACACACACACACACATGCACACACATACACATACATACATATATATACATACACACACACACACATATATATATATATATATATATATATACTCACCTTCATCCATTCCTAGTGTCACCCTGCCTTACAGGAAACAGCACTGCCACCCTCTGCATCAGCAAAGTAGCACCAGGAAACACATGGAAATAAGGCCACATCCGCTCACACTCAGTCTAGATGTCATGTGTAATGCACCAAAACCCAGACATTTCACATGCCCTGGTTCAGTCCACTGACAGCACGTAGACCCCAGTATACCACATCGTTCCAATTGGCTCTATTCCATGCAAGCCTCCAGCATGTTCCATCCCCAATCACTCAAAATCTTTTTCACTTCATCCTTCCTCCTCCAATTTGGTCTCCTACTTCATGTTCTCTCCACCTCTGACACATATGTCCTCGCTCATTCATTCCATATGTCCAAACCATTTCAACACCCTCTTTTGCTCTCTCAAACACACTCTTTTTATTCCCACACCTCTCTTAACCCTTCATTATTTACTTGATCAAACTATCTCACTCTACATATTGTCCTTAACATTTCATTTCCAACATATCCCCCCTCCTCCACACCCTATCTATAAACCCATGCCTCACGACCTTCTAATTTTGTTGGAACTACAATTCCTTCAAACATATCCATTTTTGCTCTCAGAGATAATGTCCTCTCTTTCCACATTTTCTTCATTGTTTCCAGAACTTTGCACCCTCTTCCACCCTATGACTCACTTCTAGTAACATGGTTCCATTCCCTGCCAAGTCAACAACCAGATATCTAAAACACTTCACTTCCTCCATTTTTTCTCCATTCAAACCCATATCCCAACTAACCTGTCCCTCAACCCTGCTGAACCTAAAAACCTTGCTATTATTCACATTCACTTCCAACTTTCTCCTTTCACACACACTTCCAAACTCAATCACCAGCTTCTACAGTTTCTCACTTGAATCAGCCACCAGTGCCGTATCATCGGCAAACAACAGCTGACTCGTTTCCCAGGTCTTATGCCCAACAGACTGCACTCTCGTCCCTCTCTACAAGACTCTTGCATTTACTTCCCTTACCACCTCAACCACAAACAAATTAAGCAACCATGGTGATATCACACCCCTGCCGCAGACCAACCTTCACCGAGAACCACTGACTCTCCTCTCTTCCTACTCGTACACATGCCTTACACCCTTTATAAAATCTTTTCACTGCTTCTCGTAGCTTGCCTCTCACACCAAATATTCTTAAAGCCTTTCTCAATGCATTTCTATCAACCCTATCATATTCCTTATGCATAGCCATAAATGCATACAAATCCATCTGTTTTTCTAAGTATTTTTCACACATTCTTCAAAGTAAACACCTGATCCACACATCTACAACTTCTGAAACCACACTGTTCCTCCCCAGTCTGATACTCTGTACATGCCTTCACTCTCTCAATCAATACCCTCCCATATAACTTACCAGGTATACTCAACAAACTTTTTTACCTCTGACCTCTGTAGATTGAACACTCACCTCTATCCCCTTTGCCTCTATACAGTGGCACTATACATGCTTTCTGCCAACCCTTACACACTTCACCATGATCCATATATACAATGAATATCCTTACCAACCAATCAACAACACTGTCACCCCAATTCTTAATAAATTCAACCACAATCCCCACTCCTAGCACCTTGCCACATTTCATCTGCAAGGCTTTTACCACCTCTTCTCTCTTCACCAGACCATATATATATATTGTGGGTTTAAGTCCTGGTTTTGGCTGTCAGCCTAAACCCAACCCAGGTGCTCATCTTCCCCTTGGTGCTGGTAAACAAAAGGTTAAGTGTGTGTATATGTTTTCATGGGAGTAAAGACTTGATACGTACATACAAGTGTAAAAAAAAAACTTGCTGTTTCACTCATATAATAATAACCAACCTGATTTTCCGTCCTCTCAAAAGCAAATTCAACAAAGCTGCAAACCACACAAAATAGTATACTCAGAACAATCAATGGAAGCCTACCACCACACACAGTCAACACCTACACGATAAAACAGATCATCCCAATGCAATCTCGCCTCTACTTAGCTAACCACCAACCCCATATAGAAATAAAAAGCTCACCCCTGCCTCACATTTCAGCATCATCTACTCACACTCTAACAAATCTATCACTGACAACACCCAAGAAACACTGAACACCACCCTCCCAACTCAGTCTTAAACTTCAACCCACCATACATACACTAATCAAAATCCAAAGTCCCAAAATAAACAGGACTTGCACTCTTCCGACTCTGTACTGGACATCATCCACTCCTACAAAACTACACAACTTGTTTCTACACACTGTTTCAAGAACCTTTCTGTCCACGACGCAAATACACCACAGCGAAGTCAACAAGCACTAAGTACTCAATTACTCTGCACATTCTCTGTACACAGACACACATATCACTACACTTTATAGCCTATATGGTCCGAACGGTCGACATGGTCAGCTTCCAAAGTGATGCAGGAGTTTTGTAAAAGTAGAATGAACTCCTTAGGCATGACGTTTGTTAAAACACACACATCCTCTCGAGAACTGCAGTGATCTGGAACAAATATACTATACTAATAATGGGGGATTTCAATTACAGAAACATACTAAGGGGAATCTACATGTTTTTAAGATTGTTTACTGGAAAATTCTCCATACCAACATGTCAGGGAATACACTTAGTAGGATGAGAACTGATACACCATCACTGATATATCTTCACTCATACTAACATAGATACTGAGAACATTATATATGATACACCAACTGGATGTGATCATGTAATGCACAAGTTTGACAATGTGGTAATGAGTACACACTAAACAGAGCAAGAATGATACAGGAGAAAAAAAGACAATCGCGGAATCTACACAAATCTCAATAATATCTCGATGTTTTTGAACATATGTATTACTTAAAGATCAATTATTTCAACATTTTCCATGATATACTACTAACGCCTAAATTAACACTTCAGCACAAAAGGCAAGACTTACCGGTCCTCCTCAGGTGTTTCCGAAATCACAATGTACAATATAAAACAAAGATAAAGAGCCAATTTCCAGACAGTTTTAATGCGGCGTTAAAATAAGCCTACCGAGTGTGATATCGCTGTTATTAACTACTTCATTACAGACATTTGTATGTAGTAATTGTACGTTACATTTTCTAGGGTCCCAGGACTGTCTTGGGCAACGAAGTGGCCTGTGTTACGGCAGGTGACGCATGCATGGGCCGCTTGGCATCAAACCCACATTGGCTCGAACCCTGATCGCGGTAGCCGGCTCACAGTCCATCCATCCACCTGTTCATCTCCTCCTAAGGGATGGTCGATAAAATGGATATACCTGGCATTGATGCATACATACGTCCACACATAGGAACAAATACATAACACACATACATACAAGGTTAAGTGACGGGTCAATTTTTCCCGTAGTTAGTTTTAAGTTTTTTAGTAAATCATTCCTTGATAGAGGAATCGGGATCTTAAGTGTTGTCACCAGGTTCCCCTGAACAATATTACTAGAAGCATCTGGCAAGTGTCGCGGATACATAGAAATATATATGCTCAATTATTCTTTTTGAACCTCATTTCCGCACTTAATTCATGCAGCTACCTATAAACATCAAACACAAGACAAATTGTATTTTGTCACAGAGAACAACCGCTTCAAACAAACGGTGTTCAGCATCATCCATTCGAAGAGTCACTGCTCTTACCCCATACTGATATCAGTCAATAATCTAACACTGCAGCATAAAATCAATAACACTTTTCCTACCTCTTTTCATAAAGAAATGAACGTATACCCTTTCAGCGTACACGAGTCTTCCTTGACATCCATTTTTTGGACTCCTCCATTTTCTATGAACCAACCCCCAAAGGGTATGCTGACGTTTACGAAACTTAGGAGGAAAATGACACAATTATATCACTTGTGTTCGTTTCATCAGCATCTATCCTGAGAGAATATTTCATTCATAATTCTATCAACACAACAACATAAGTGGCATCTGGAATTAATATTTAGGAGCAAACCCACCTTCTTAATTCTTTGAATATATTTTCGTATTTCAAACACCTGTAATTAACCGTATTAAAGGTAGAGAAGAGGCCAAAGGTAAGTGAAATGCTATTCTTGATAGACTATCCACAATGGGAGTAAAATATGCGTTTGCATACGGGAACACGAACAAACCACCTCCATATAATAGCAGTTCTATTATCTTAACTCCTATTGTCGTTATAAGAACCCCTTCAAGATGGCATTATCAGCGTTAACGAAAGGATGAGCTCCTTCGGAGGGATACTTTCTTTAAACGAGATCGTAATCCGATAATACAGCCCCGAAAGTGACATCATTAACGACGTAACCATAAGCAGGAGTCCGGTAATGCGTCAGTATGAGAGTATAATGAGGATGGGGGGGGGGTAGGCATATGGGATACGCATGCAAGAAAATGGGGAACATATTGTGGTGTTATATGCTGAAAACGGGACTGGTCAGTAGGAATAAGTTCAAAAAGTTATGCAAGCGGGATTCTTTCCATGTTGTTCGTGGCCAACGAATAATCTGATAGCCATAGTCTATTTCAATAAAAAGAATAATGAATGTATAACCTCAACATAGTCTTCCAGTCTACTCCCCCAGCTGTTGTGGCAAAATCTGTTAAAATGACTTTATTACTTGTAAGGTTTATTGTGTAAGGGACCAATGTCAATCTTGTATCGAATATCATGTTCAAAAATTTTTCTCCTCATATGGACTGAAAATACCCATTGTGTAATACAAAACCAGCTAAACACGATGTTGGGGTATGTACTTCCTGACAACTACACAGGCATGTTTATAGATGAACAGCATATTACAATCATATGATCCTAATCGAAATTTGGTGACTTTTTTTTTTTTTAGTCCTGTATTAAAAAATGTCTTTTTAATGATTATTAAATAATTTTGTTTCAGAATTTGCCAAGTCTGATAAACTCAAAACATGTTACCTTGGTATAGGTTTGACCTAATATATTTGAAATTGTAAGGTATGACAGTTTGGCGATCTAGTTAGCCGGATAATGAAAAGGGTATTCTTATTTCCATAGGTCAAGGAAGGTGCCATCTGCTGGCAGGCCTGTTTCATGTGGCATTAGCAGTTACCCCAGTACCAGCATTTATCATAGCTCCAACACACCACAGCACTAGCTGCTACCACCTCACCATGTACTGCACTATCAGCTAGTAACCCAAGAGGAACCACCATAACATTACCAACTACCACAGCACCAATAAATACCAAAACATAAAAAGAAAATTGAGAAAAATTAAAAACAACACGTCATTTATGGTACCAGCTGCTACCACACTAACAGCTGCCATAGCATATGCAAGTACCAAACATTATCAACTTTCTATGAACCAGTAGGTATCACAGAGCACTAAAAAAACACCCTAGTCACAGTAATACCACAGTTCTAACAAGAATTAAAACTCCATAAAACCCACACCACCAAAACTACCTAAGTACAAACAGGTGCAACAATACCAATAATTACCAGAGTGCCAACAGCTCCTAAGTATTAACTACAACACTACCAGCTTCTACAGTACCAGTAACTTTCACAGTATTGTACTATTGTACTATCAGCCTTTATCACTATACGAGCTACCACCAAGCCAGCAACTACCAAAGCCCCAACTTCTATTATGGCATAAACAACCACCGTGTGCCCCACCACCTATCACAACCAGGTCACAGAGCAGTATCAGCTACTGTTTCAATAACACTACTGTAATAATTGCCACAGCACCAACACATGTCAGAACATCAACAGTTACCAAAGTACCACAGTCTAAAATATCAACTACTACAGCATCAATACTACCACATTACTAGCCACCATAGTATTATGAACTATCATAACTCAATTTCCAGAACACTAGCAATTAATATACAGTACTACTAACTTTCTCAGCACCATCAACTGCCACAGCATCAACATTTGTCACAACTCCAAAACTATCACAGTAACAACAGATGCCACAACAACTACTACAGCCACAGTACCAATAACTATCATATTTATCAACTACCACAATACAAGTAACCAGACCACCATCTTTCTACCACAGTATCCGCAACTATCACAGTATCAGACTCTATTACAGCACACCAGCTACACTAGTAGTTGCAACTGTCACATTTCTAGCATCGCAACAATAGCAGTTACCAAGGAATCATCAACTTTTGAGGGCAACAAACTACCATAGTTCTAGCATTAATAATAATACCAACAACCCCCACAACACTGCCTAGTGCCAAAGCAGCAGCAACCAGCACCACATACCTTACCTGGTAGTGATCATCACCTCCAAAATGCAGTCTTTAATCCCACTGTGGTGTTTGGGCCTAATGGCTCTTACAGTATTTATCATACTCAGGCAAGTCTCAGTTTCAGTTCTTGTCATGTTTTGCAGTGGATGGCAAGGGACTATATTCAGTTTTTATCATACTATCATACTAAGCAGTGGTCTTCAATTAAAGTATCTTATTTGGTTTATTCACTCTCTGTAATATTCTTTATCATCTTCTACACTGCTTTTTAAATAAAGTGTTATAATCAAGCTTTAATAAAATAACCTCTACAATGCACTTTAAGTAACTTATCTGGTCTTGATGATTCACTGCAGCTGTCTTCACTCGTGACATTGAAAACTAGTCTGTATCATCATTTGCATTCTCATTACTGAAGTCAGAGTACTACGTCCACTTTTAAATATCTTATGTCTATGGAAGAAATAAATAAATACAGAAAACCTAAACAACTCTCAAAACCATGGCTGGCTCTGTGTAAGAGTGACCTAAGTCCATGTTTTTGTTACTTTTTTTACTTATTTGTTAGTATGGGAAGGAAGTTCTACATTTGTGGGCCCCCATCTCTTGAACTTTCTCTGCTATTAGATAACTTTCTAAATTTCTGTAAACTTTCACTATTAATAATTTCAGCACTTAGATCATTCCATACATCCACTACCTTGACATTAAAAAAGAATTCAAATCTTTTCTAACATTTTGAAACATGCTTACCTTCTTGCTATGCTCTCTTGTTGCTCTGTCTTTGGACCTTAAACAGTTTTAGAAACTTGAAGGTTGAGATCACATTACCCTTTACTTTTCTCTCTTCCAGAGTGGGCAAATTTTGTGGTCTTTATCCTCTCACTGTAACAAAGCACTGTCTTTGAGAAACTGCAGAAATTAGTGTCTGAATTTGTGAGAATGTGTAAAAAGAGGAAGATGAGAGTATATGTGAATAAAAAGCAAGGTTTAGCAGTTGGGATGTGATTCAGAATGAAGAAAATATTGAGGAAGTGGAGTCTTTTATATACCTGGGAATGGACAAGGCAGCAAATGGAATTATGAAAACATGTGAGTTATAAGAATGGTAAAGGAGCGAAGGTTCCTTGAGCTTTGAAGAATGTGTCGAAAGTCATCATCTGGGAAGGCAAAAATAGGTATATTTGAAGGCATAATACTCCCAGTGATGTTGTATGGATGCATCTGTCAATTTATTTCTAAATATTTTGACTATACATTAAAAAGTAAAATTTCTGTGGGTTAAGGTGGCATTTTAATTAATTAATAAATATACAACCCAATCTGTCCTGGTTTACTCTGCACAGAATAACAAAATTTCTTTCAGACTACAGAATCATCATCATTATTACTTGTAGATGATAAATTGGCAGATCAATGAAAATGTAGCAATGAAGAAAAGATTGAAAAATCTTATGCTGTCTGTATGCTAATATGTGCTAAGCTATTGATACTTGAGCTAGGATGAAAATATTTATATGTACAAAATAAAAGAGGGACTTACCATTTAAGATCTTCACACCAAGCAAAAGAATTTTATATATGAGAATGTGCAGAGGAGGGTGGATGTATTGGAAATGAAATGTTTGAGGACAATATATGGTGTTTGGTAGTTTGATCAAGTACTAAAAGGGCATTGAAATCATCCACTCTCAGCTCCTTCCAATAACACTTGCCTCTCTGCCTCACTCTTCTCACTATCAGATGCATATGCACTGATAATCACACATCTCTCATAATCTTACTTTCATTCTCACCCAAATTAGTCTGGACCCCAATTTCTAACACCACAGAAGCATTTGTCAATTTATGTGTTAAGTAGTTTGATCAAGTAATAAAAGGGCATTCAAATTACTCAGTCTCAGCTCCTTCCAGTAACACTTTCCTCTCTTCCTCACTCCTCTCACTGATAATCCTGATAATCACGCATCTCTCGTATTCTACTTTCATTTTCATCCAAATTAATCTGGAGCTCACTTTCTAACACCACAGAAGCATCTGTCAATTTATTTCTAAATATTTTGACTATATATTAAAAAGTAAAATTTCTGTGGGTTAAGGTGGCATTTTAATTAATTAATAAATATACAACCCAATCTGTCCAGGTTTACTCTACACAGAATAACAAAATTTTTTTCAGACTACATAATAAAGATTTTCTAACTTTTTTGAATCATCATTATTACTTGTAGACGATAAATTGGCAGATCAATGAAAATGTAGCAATGAAGTAAAGAATGAAAAATCTTACTCTGTCTGTATGCTAATATGTGCTAAGCTATTGATACTTGAGCTGGGATGAAAATATTTATATGTACAAAATAAAAGAGGGACTTACCATTTGAGATCTTCACACCAAGCAAAAAAATTTTATATCTTCTCTGGACTGCAATACAGAATTATTATTAAACAAGGTATGATATAACCATCTTTCAGACTATAGTATATTAGCAGCGTCAACCATTTCTGATGGTATTCCTCCCCACCAGGCTAAAATATTCTCTCAGCATTATGAAAAAATGAGGGTAAGATCTACCCTTATAATACACTGTCATCCAACAATATTCCATCACTGAAAATACATTGGAATGCCAGCATCAATCGACAATAATTCTTTTTACCTTCAGACTGCAACACATCATCAACCAAAGTGATCATTGCCAGAGGATAATGTATCCTTACAGTAGAAGACGCAAGAGCTCTTCCTCACATCCAGACACAACTTCATATTCAGGTACATAATTCAAGCATTCCTTTCTGTTATCAATTTAATCATCAAATGATCTAAGGACCTCTTTTCCTGGGACTACTTAAGTTTCAAGGCTGCACTACAATCAGCATCTGGGAAAATATGGACTCCTCTGGAGTGAGAAGTTCTTTGACGAGATTGTCCTTGGATAATATAACCTTGTTAGAGGTGACTTTCCACTTGTGGCACAACCACAAAAAGGCCGAGTTCAGTAATGCCTCAACCCTTTCTGTAATCCAAACATTCTAATATGTATTTTCTTGCTGGAAAGTAAAGTGAAGTGAGCAAAATTCTTCTCACAAACCATATTTCCTAAGGTACTCTGCATATCTCGATGATATGTGTTTCTTCAATCTTAAAACTAACGCATGTGATTCTTCTCTATTTCTCCTACTTTAACTTTGGTCTTGTGCATACATATTCTTTGTTTTCAATGCTTTACAAGAGTTTATCTGGCATTATACCAACTTTAATTTTTATTTTCACAGTAAGTACAAGTTAGTAATGGTTTAAGACCTACCTAGAAATGAAGGTTTTGAAGGTTGGAAAACCACTTCTCCACCAAAGAAAATGCCTTAATAGCACCTGAGCAAGCACTTGCTGGGCAGGAGGGCTAAAACACTACTTAATTCCAAATATCAGATGTATATGCAAAGATACACCTACTTAAACTATCATAAAACATATGAAACTGGCAGGACTCAGTGTCCATAGAGCAACTCATCCAGTTCAATAATGTCAGGACACAGAGGTAAGGCTGAGACCAGTGACTTTTCAATCACATTCTTTCACTGACAGATGATGACTGTGCCTTGGGTCCGTTAATGCCTGGAATTAAAGACTAGATTTTCAAAAAGGGAAAATGGGTTAGGAAAGGAAAAGAAAATAAATGGATGCTCATAGACTGCTTACGAAAGAGAAATGTTTAATCATCTCTCAAAAACCGACGTCTCGTTTTGAACAATATTGAGCATATGAGAATAACCATTTGAAGGAAGAAGGACAAAAGAAAAACCTAATCCAGTCTAAAGAAAAGACGTACCTTTGATGACATCTGACTCCCATTCAGGACCATCCTCACTGACAGTAGCATATTCAAATTCACACACACCCATCTCTTTAGTATGCTCAGTTTCCTCAACTTCAACAATATCAGATGCACTTTTCCTTATATGACCCTTGAATTCCAGCTCTTTACCACCAACTATTAATCCACTACTTGAATACATTACTCACACACACTCTCTGGTCATTTTGAGCTTTCATTGATGTATGTACTTATTTGAAATGAAAATATGAAAATGTCTAGGATGGAAAAAAAAAAAAAAAAAAAAAATCGGATTACCATCACAACAGAGTCTAAGACACATTTATATTTGTGGCAGATAATGCCAGTGTTGCCCTCAAATACAATCATTCTTAAGATACAACAAAAATATTCTGTATAACTGAATTTGAGTGGAAGGTAGCTAGTCTTACCTAATTTCACTTCCATGAAGTCATAGACCTGGACAAGTTGCTGTAATGTCACCGAGTCCTGTAAAGAAAACTTTGCCTTCCTCATATAATTTTTGATGGCCAAAAGGGATGAATCTTCATGGATACCCTTCTTTTTGGTGGGGTTACCATAATATTCAACTGCCAATGAGCAAGTGCTGTCTCAGGTACTCGTATGGCTTTATCCATAAACGAGAAATTAAGATACGTTCCCAAAATGAGCATGAAATACCCCAATTATTCTTTCAGTTTCTTGCAATGGAAATTAAGCAAATATATTTGATAAGATATTCTCATATGCTGACTTCATTTCTAATTAATCAAAATGACTTTAAAGTAAAGACATGTTTTAAGTACAAAGAAACTCAACAAAATCATTAGACTAAGACAGGAAACAGCCATACTATAAATTCCAACACTATGCTACCTTGCCGGCGCGGGGGTTGGCAATGCTATTTCCCCGTGGGGCGGGGTGGCATCAGGAGTGGATGGGGGCGAGCAAGTCTAAATATGTACATGTGTGTATATGTATGTGT
>JAYMFT010192352.1:0-25704 GCA_038088735.1 Panulirus argus
TATATATATATATATATATATATATATATATATATATATATATATATATATATATGTATATATATATATATATAGCGAGGACGAGTCAAATGCAAAAGAACGATGGCACTATTTCAACACTTCCACTCTCTTGCTCTCAGGTATTATTTACAGGAACCAGACGGACAAGTCCCATTGAATATTCCACTAGTTACTCTGACCGCTTCATATGCATTGATTTAGCTTAGAGACAGCAAGTTCCCCTTCATATCCCACATCGATCCAAACTCTTCCATCCAATGCAGGTCTCCCTCTCTCACTACTGGTACGGCAGGTCCCGATACTCCACAGTTTCTTTTGCTACATTCCTCCATCTTCTCGGTCTATCCCTCCTCTCTCGCTCCCTCAGCTGCTGCCACCTACATCTTCTGAGCCAATCCTTCTTCTCTCATCCTCTCTATATACCCGAACCATATCAGCACACCCTACCTAATGCTCTCAATGAGACTGCACTAGCTACCACTCCCCCTCTCTGACACAGTCATTCCGTACAAGATAAACCACCTTACGCCACGTATTGGCGTCTCGGCCTCAGGACGTCTAATTTCCAAGACATCCACCTTTTTTCTTTAATGTCTCAATGACCAGGACTCATATCCATACGCCACTGTGGCGCGACTATACTCTCATACATAGCCTTCTCTACCCTTTCTCTTCACATGCCCCTTAATGCACCCAAGATCGTTGCTCCCTCTTTCACCTTATGACTCACTTCAGCCTCCATAGTTCTACCTGCTGCCACTTCCAGGTACGTAAAGCACGCAATTCTCCCAGATCCTTTCGTTCAAATATACACCCACGTCATCCTGTCTTAGTCCCACGCTGCACCTCATTACCTTACTTTTATCTGCATTTACTTTTAACACTCTCCTTTTACCTTCACTCCCAGATTCTGTCAATAGCGTCTGAAGTTTCCTCTCGAAGTTTATCAACACAGGTCAGATGTTCATCTGAAGACAGCAGCTGAATCACCGTCCAAGCCCCTGAAAGTCCCCAGCAACCTATAGATCCGGCTTTCGTTCCAAGACTTCATCTCCTTATGCATGAACAGATTAAACAGCCGTGGCGACATCACACATCCTCGATGAGACCCATCTTTACCAGGAACCCGTCGCCCTCCTTACCTTACTCGCACACTTGTCTTACTTTTCACGTAAAACCTCCTAAATACACTTAATAACGTTCCATCTATGCGGTATAGACCTTGTATAATGCTTCTCTGTCAACCCTATCATAAGCCTTCTCAAGATCCATAGATGCCACATATGACTCACTCTCTTTCTCTTAAGCATATCTCCACAGAAATTCCTCAAAGCAAACTCCCGATCGAAACGCCCTGTATGTCTTCGACAACCACACTGTTCCACCCCGATCAGATGTTCTGGCATGCCATCATCCTCTCCGTTACCATTCTTCCACACACCTTGCCAGCTGTTGTCAACAAACTTATGCTTTTGTAATTCGGACATCTTTTTTGTATCCACTGTTTTTACACAAGGACACTAATCATGCACTGTGCCGGTCCTCAGGCACATCACTTATAGCCACGCAAACGTAAAGTAGTCCGACTTTCTAGTTAAGAGCAGCGTTACCGTTTATCAAGAGAGGCTCATTTGCATTCCCATCCACTTCTGCTGTTTTGCCACACTTCATCTTCTGCACGGCTTTCATTACCTCCTCACTTTTCACCTTGAGACTCGCCATGATCCCCTAACTCCACCATGACCCCTCGCCTAGACATACCACTAGTCCTTCCGGTCTACCTGTCATCCCTATCCACTAGTCCCCCCCTGTCCACCGGTCTTCCCTGTCCACTGGTCCTCCCTTGCCTCTAGGCCTCCCCGTCCACCGTTTTTCCTTTTACACTAGTCCTCCCTGTTCTCCCCGTCCACCGATCCTCCCTGTCCTCCATGCCTCCCTGTCCAATGGCTCTATCCTGAAACTAGGCTTCCCTTGCCACTGGTCCTTTCTTGTCACTAGTCCTCCATGGCCACTTGGTTCTTCCTGCCCACTAGTCCTCCCTGGCCGCCACCTCCAAACCCGCCAGCACTGGAATGCAGACGACGACACTTAATTTACTGCAGGAATTCCGAGGAACAACATTCAAGGGCACGATGAGGTGCGACCAGTGTGAGGAGACGAGCTCAGACGTACAGATGGCACTTCGACTGTGGAAGCTTTAAAAATGTGGAGAACTCTATAAGTGGGGGGGGGGGGGAATCTCTAGACGTCTGGGAGGATCTAAAGGCGTGGGGTACTCTAAAAGTGTGGAGGACTCTACAAGTAAGGGTGGAGGGGTCTCCAGACGTGTGGGGTGCGTTCTAAAGGTGAGAGGTGGAATATCTGGTGTGATTGGGCTGGCAGAGCTCTAGATATCTTGGGGAAGTGTCGAGGACTGGGAGTGAGGGGAGTGGACAATAGAGGTGAGGTGAATAACGTCATGTTATCAAATTTGAGACCAAACGGAGGGGGTGTGAGGGGATGGGAAGGCTTGTAACCCTGTACCAGAGAGGGAGGAGTAGAGGTAGTCATGGGGTCAGGTTGGCTCAAAGGAGATTACCGGGGGTGGAGGGGTGGGGTGGGGGTAGGGGGTTACGCAAGTCTAGAGTGGTCATAGTGGCTGCCGCTAGGTGACCTCGCAACACCAAGTGACAGTCCCGCTAAAAGTTTGCATGATGATCTGTGTGTTGTCTGCAAGTTGATCAGAAACGGTGAGGAGGTGTAGCACATAGTGCACGGGGGTAAGGACGGGGTCTTAGTGGCCCAGGAAAGGTTTGAAAGCGTCACTGTGGCCATGTGCAGTGAAGATGGTGTGATAGTGACTCACATCAATGAAGAGGGCGGCTCAGTTGTCCAAAGACGGAAAGGATTGGTTCGCAGAGGATGAAGATAGGGTGAAGACAGGGTCACATTAGCGCAGTAGGATCAAGATGGGGTCATAGTGGCGCAGTAGGATCAAGATGGGGCCATAGAGGCGCAGTAGTATCAAGATGTGGTCATAGTGGCGCTGTAGGATCTAGATGGGGTCATAGTAGCGCAGTAGCATCAAGATTGGGTCATAGTGGCGCAGAAGGATCAAGATGGGGTCAAAGTGGAGCTGTAGGATCAAGATGGGGTCATAGTGGCGCCTTAGGATCAAGATGGGGTCAGAGTGGCGCAGTAGGATCAAGATGGGGGTCATAGTGGCGCAGTAGGATCTAGGAATCGATTACAACGGTCTAGAAGGGGAAGGGAGGGCGTCACAGCTGCGTAGCAGGGGTAGGAAGGGGGCCAGAGGACCCAGGGAGAGAGTGGAAGGCAATATCACGTGAAAATACAAGGAACAAACAATCGGAAAGCTATGGTCTGTGAGCAGATTTGCTGCTGAGGGACAGCAGTCGTGGCCCAGATTTGTAATCTATATAGATGGGGGCATGATAGTAACGCAGGGAGCTCCTCTCCCCACCCACTACTCCCTGTGGCATATCAGCCGGCAGGATTACTGACAGAGGAAGGAAAACTCAATCCCTTGTAATTTTAGGCGTCGGATATTCGTGGGGAGAAGGATGCCTGCTGGTAATCTGTACAAGATATAACACTTGCACATCATATCGTCGTAATCTATATAGAAAATGTTATACTTGCATATTATATCGGCATTCAAAAGGCAGAATTAATCACTAACACTGATATCATTAACGTATTTGCATTAGTCGTGTTGGAAATGTACTGACAATCTTCACCTTTGTATCTGACGGTCATCAGTTCCCGCGTTCTGCAACTGCAGTGCTGAAGAAACTCTTGTATTACATGTCCTTCCCTTTAACCATTACACAGTTAGTTATGATCGGGTTTTTAAAGAAAAACCCGTAGTTAACTACTTAACGAAACTTAAGGATTTTAGATACTTCAATTACGTCTCCTGAGTCTGTGCTTAACATATAATTTTGGATGTGCGAGTCTTTCTTCACAAGGTTCACTGCTCGGCGGGGAAATAAGTTTTGCTATTTTAATAGGTTTTTCCTCGTCTCTGATAAAATTTGGCAATCCGATTTGAAGGGCGTGTTCTAGATGTGGTAAAGTACTGTGTCTTGTTTTCTAGTTTATATATAAAGCTGTGGGACTTGTCGTCTATATTTTTAGTTTATATTTCTAGCTGTGGAACCTGGTGTTCTGCTAAGAGCGCGTCACGGTGAGGACAGGGTCGTAATGGACAAAGGAAGGGGTCACAGAGGTGCCAAGGGGTGAAGAAGCCATGACATTGACCCAGCGGGGGTGAGGAGGACATTGCAATGGTCTAGATGAGATTAGAATGGTGTTACAGCTGTTTAGAAGATGTGGAGTGGAGGCAAGAGTGGCACGGGTCGAGTGAGGCTCATGAGAGCACATGGGTAAAACAGATAACTGAACGTATTACAGTAATCTGTCAGCCGTTGGACGGTAGTAACATCCGATATTCCCTGTCTAGACACAACTGGACGCAGGATGGTAAGGCAAATGGGAAAGTGGTGCAGGAAGAAATAATGTGCAGATCTAACTTGCTTAGAAAATAAGTGGAGGGCGTCCCAGTGATCCAGGAGGAGTGGAGATAGTGTCACACTGGCCAAGGAGGGGTGAGGAGGGCGTCACAGTCACCAGAAGGGGATGAAGATGGAATCCTCGTGACCAAGAAGGGGTGAGGAAAGATGGTTCCGAGAGCTCGTAAGATGAAATATTGGTCATGGGATGGTGATACTGGCATTCTTTATGGTGGCGTTATCTTAAACTATGGCGCTAGGCCTAACTTTCATGGCTACAGACGCAGAGAAGAAGGTAAGGACGTTGGTGAAGGTACTCGTAGAGGTAGATAAGGTGATGGAAATGAGAATTATATTATCAGTGATGCTGGCGATGATGCCAGTAACTGTAATGATGGGGATGAAGATGATGACACCGAAAGAAACGAAATGGGTCTTGAAGTGGAGGATGATAGAAAATCGTGGATGATGACAGTGACTGTGAGGGAGGAGATTAACGTCAAGATAAAGATGGGTAAGATGAAAAGAAAGCTGATAACTGTGCTTGCATTCTACATATGTACTTCAACTCACTCTATCTCCCCTTCTGTCTCTCATAATTCGTCTCTTTCACGCGCTCAATACATTTCTCTTAATTAGGACCTGTGTACCATCTCGGAATGGGGAGCAGTTAATCTAGTCAGTTCAGCTGTGGTAAAACGCAATCTCTACCTATATCTTCTAAATATCACTCGTTTTTCATTTTGCAGTTTCAAAACATCATGATCAATATTTGTTTTGATATAAATATGTTTGGTATAACCATATCCTCCACTCTATCCCGGACGCCTCATATAATCAGCACTACAAAATCTTCCTTCTAGAAGCTGAGGGTGTTACATGGAGGTAGACAGGAAGGACAGATAACGGGAGGCCTGACTGTCCATGGCGAGGTTATCCCATCCTCAACTCAACTGCCGACAGAAAAAAAAAAAAACTGAGAAGCAACACCATGTAGTGGGAGGGAAACACACCGCCATGGAAATTCCACAGAGAAGCGTGAAGAGAAAAAGTTCCATAACAATTGTGTCTGCAGCAGCACAGAGGCTGAACTCTGAGAAAGAACGATAGGTTTAGCTTTGACTTCCGGAAATGATAGCAGATCACGATGCAGTATTTGTCCAGGTATGTCTCTGCATTTACTACGTCTGGAGATAGTTTATTCAAATGTTTCATCAAATGAAAGAGCCTATTACCCAAGTTGGTATTATCTCTTTTATTTTCAATCTTCACACCACTATTTCTGGTCACTAAATACCCTGGCCAAAGTGAAGAAGCCTTCATGTGTTTCGTCGTTGAAATTATCTAATATTTTGGACATTTTCATCAGGTCTCTTTGTAATCCGCGTTCTTTTTTTTAAGAGAGAGAGAGAGAGAGAGAGAGAGAGAGAGAGAGAGAGAGAGAGAGAGAGGTTTCAGGTTTTTGAGCATATCCTTATCAGGCTAATTTTAGAGTCAAGGGATTAGTTTGGCTGCTCTCCTTTGAATTAAGTCGAGTTTTGCTTCGCCTTTGATCATTTGGTGACCAGACCTGACAAGAGTATTCCAAGGGAGGACTGACCAAGTGCTTACAAAGAGTGAGTGATTTATGTTGTCCGTACTTTAGATCATTACTGATAATCATTCAAGAACATTTTCCTGTGTTACTCCCAATAATAATTCACCGATCATTTTCTGTTCTCTATTTACATTTTTATCTCAATTTTTTTTAGTACTTTGAGCACTTTAGTATTGTTTGCATTTCCCTGCGTTGAAATTCATTTGCTATGTCTCTAACTACCCAGTCTGTTTGTCTACATCCCTTTGAATCTTCAGCCAGTCATCCTGTGACGGGGCTATATGTATTTTCTAATTTCGTTCGTCGGAAAATTTGGAAATGCCCCTGGTGAGTCCTATCCCCAGGTGGTTGATGTGCTTATTGGAAAGTATGGGTCCTTGTGGTACCCCGTTCGGCACGGGGGGCCAGTCGGATGCTTTCCTAGTCAATACCACTCGTTGCTTCCTATATGAGAGCCAGTCCACTGTCCATCATGTTTAATGCGGTACTTTGCTGATGGATTTATCAAACTCTATGTATACAACATCAGAGAGCATACTGGACTTTTGATTAAAGAATTCAATCAGATTGAATAAACATGATCTTTCATTCCGAATCGTTGATTATCAGATAATCAGATAATCATCGATTTTGTCTCTAATTACGCACGTCGACACAGAATTCTTAACTAACAAACAAGTACAGACTTATACCTGGCTTTGATATGGCTCATTTCACAACTGACATTAAAAAGTTTTTATGAGTAAGCAATTTTGAGTTACGCCCTTTGTCGAATAGCGTCGTCTTTAATAGACATGATTTATTGGCTGCGCTTTTGCTGTTGTGTTTCCTGCAGCTCACGAATCTATACTTTCTAGAGTTGTCGGACAAGTGTAGCTCACGAATGACATGAGATGACTGGTACAGTCTTTCGCTCTTTTACAATCATTTTTTGTTTCAGGTGAAAATGGTATTACTTAGTCTTATGATATGGCGTGTAATCTTGGATGTCTGAACCCTGCACATAACTGCCTGCATTTATGTTATAAGCATAAAGCAAACTCACGAGGGAGACACATCTCAGACCTCATTACAATTGGTTGTCAGCTGTATTTTGGTATGAAACTTGGTGATCAAGGCGAGATGTGGGCACCACATGTGGTGTGCGTCTCCTGCACTCCCTGTCTCACCCAGAGGCTTAGAGGGACAGGCAAAATGCCATTTGCTGTCCCAGCGGTCAGGCGAGACACCCAGGATCCATGTTATCGTTATTCTACTTTTGTTTGTGGACTTTTAGAAACGTAACCGTCATAAAATCCAGCATCCAGACATTCCCTCTGCCATCATACCAGTATATCATCCAGATCAACTAACCACTGTCGTCCCACCAGCTGCTGATACACACATCACAAACGGAAGCAGGTTTTACACGACATCTGCCGGCTGAAGAAAGTGAACTAATATTACTGTGTTATGAACTTGCTGCTTTTTTGTGTGTTGATTACGTGTTACATCTGCTAGATAATCAAATTCGTATCAATGTTCAGCTCTTACATGTACCATTCCGTAATTGCATTTTGAACATAACGAAATCAGTATTCTGGGGAACTATTAAAAGCCCAGTTTTTTCAGATGAACCTAGTGATTTCAGATGCATTTTGAAAAATAGAATAGGCATAACTGGAAATCCAGACGTGAAACAATATTCTAAACATCACCACCGAAAACAACAAGCCTGAATTCCCTGCAGCCACACACAACTGTGTCAGTTACGAAGAATTAACATAAAATGTTGCCCGGCTTTATTGTTTATGACGATCTTCCCGGAAACGAAGTTAGAATTCAAGGAACAATAGTATGAGTGCTCTTTCTGTCTACTCTTTTGCAAATTAGTGTCCCATTACCAAGATTACAGTCATTTAGCATTCAGTGTTGTATAGTTTGCCGTAATCATTTCATCTTGTGAGCAATTATTTAATAACTATAGGGTTACATTCACCCCAGTATGGAGTACTACTCGTATATTTTGAGTGACACTTCCTCCACCTATCTGTTAGCCAGAATGGAATCAAAAGTCGTCCGCCTCACTAGTGTTCGTGGTATCACCTCTCTCTGTTCTGTCATACTGCTGCACTCTCCCTATTTTGCAGGTATGACTTTGGCCACTTCTCTCGTGAGCTTCTGTATGTGTCCTTACTACGAGAGCTGCGACCCAACGCACCGAGTCTGGCCGCTGCTTGCTATAGTTTTAGTGTGGAGACGAGCCACATGAGGATTGACCGATATGATACGTCCTTTTCTCCTCGCACGGCAAAAGTGTGGAATTTCTCTTTCCTCTTTCGTCTTTTCCTCTTCCTAGAGTCTTACTGCCTTTAAAAGTTGGGTCTTCAAACGCCAAAGGAACTCTGATGATTTCTTCATTCTGTTTATCATATTTTCTTTTCCTCTCACCCGAGATGGCCAAGACGGAGGCATGATCATGGTGATAATGATGGTGACCCAGATTGTTTTAGGTGAAAATGATGACGTTAAATACCAAAATGAGGGTGTGGTGGCGTGGGTATGTGATACGGTCATGATGGTCAGAATGGAAACGATGATGAAAATAGATGGTAGACAGGAGCCGCCTAAGGAAGTATTACCGTCTTGACTTGGAAGTGTTGAAGTGCTGCCCCGAACCATCTTATACCCTGTATTGCTGGTCTTGTTTCTGTATTATCAAAGCAAAGCAATCGGGCTGGTCTTACCATCTCTCTACATGCATCATACACCTACCCTTCTCTTTTCGCTTCCCATCTTCCGTCTTACTCTTACCCTCACTTTTCTTGCCATGCGACACTAGTTACATACTCGTCAGAGTCCAACAGTCTCGGAGCGCCAAGAATCAGTGGGACTCCGTCTGTCTCTGCTGCTAAAGAGGAGGGTTCAGACAGCAGCACTACCAGCTCCTCCCACAATCCACGCCCCTTTAATGATTATGACCTTTTCCTCCCTGTTCAGTCCTCCTACATTCGCTGTCATTCTAATGATTCTCTTATTTCCTGCTGACAGCCATCTATCAGTTACCACAATCTCTCCTAATATCTTGCTTCCCTCAGGGATCCCACTCTCTGATGATGTTTCCGTTCATTTCTTCCAGATCTCCAGGACATCCTACTCTCAGTAATCCAGAGGAAGAGGCTGCGCTCATTCTTCTACCACCACGGTTTTCTTGCGCCTCAGGGACTTCAAATATTCATATTAAGAAGATATTTGGCTTAATAGTTGTCTTCCAGCTACCATACTCTTCTCTGTTTCATCCACTGCTTTATCTTACTCGTCGAAGTTTATGGCCTTCCTTCGGCTCGTCAAGTTCTCGTCACCAGGCCGCAACATGCTGTCGTCCTCACACTGACCTCCTCCACTTACAAAATTTCACCCTCCATCACGGAATGGCTTATATCCCACTACACAGAGGGGCTGGGGTGGTGAGAGGGAATGAGGCCCTCAGACATTCCAGTATCAATGATCTGGAGCAAATTATCAACCACTTTAGCCACCGTATTCCCGGCAATTACGACCATTCTCTGAACACACTGGATTTGTTTTTCAATTGTGATCTTTGGTCAACAGCTACACAATTTCGCCCTCCGTTAGTTCATCTGGTCACGCTCCGGCAAACCTTTCCGCTCATCGCACCTCCTCCCCCGACTGTCCCTTCTAAACGCTCAGTGGCATTACAATGGCGTTAACTTGACTAACTTACGAAAATTCTTTTATGATATTCTATGGTAAGATTGCTGCCTTTCTTCAGGTGATGGTCTTGTTTCTAGTGAGAGTATAGCAGAGGTCTTTACTGTGCCAATGGGGTCATAAATCTCCTCTTTCCTTTGGATTATCTCCACTAACCTATGGTTCAACTACCACTCATATCAAGCCGTTCGCGCAAGGGACCTGAGAGGTCAAACCTGGAAAATCTTTTCCCCCTTTACTATTTTGCACCTCTCATATTCTCTCGGTTATTGTTAATGTTTCAATCGTTTGGCGAAGTGTTCCTTCGTCAGAGGGACATGCGACAACTTCTCTGTCTCTCCCAGTGATAATCTGTTTCTTTTGGGAAATCATCTCCAAAAACATTTGCCGTTCTACTTTTCCTTCGTTCTCCGTTCCGTATCTTCCAACTCCTTGTTGGGCGGGTCCAACATTCCCTCATTCCCTGACGTACCTCCTAGCAATCCTACTGTATGCGCAATAAACCTTGTCCACCGCTTCCTCCCAAATATTTTCAAAGGCGATACATGGCTAAGGTTTAGTGTGTGTTAAAACCTATATAGCTCTCAGGGTGAAATCATCGCACACCTGGTCGCCAAGAATCGTGTTTCTAACGATGTGAGCAATAGCATCCCGCCTCAGAGTGCCTCAGACTATCTTTAGGGAAGACTTTTTTTTCTACTCCTCCTGGCTGCCACTTTATTTTGAGAATTTTGCTTGTGGGATCTATGTTCATTTCACTTGTGCTTTAAGATTGTTGGTTCTTACCTTTCTAAGGAGGTTAAAGCCTGAATTCTCGCCTGGAAGCAAGAAAATTTGGGTCACGTGGGATTTCTAGGCGCACTGACTCTCAGAACGCATGATCAGGTGATTGCCTGCCAGCGTTAGTGGCCTTCCTGACATAATCATCCCACCTCTTACATTTCTATGAGAGACTGAGCTCCGTTTAAGATAAAAGAGAAGGCTGGGTAGATTGTCAGTATCTAGTGGACTAACATAAACACATTTGCCACTGTACCACACAGGAGGCTGGAAAACAAGCTCGATCTTCAGGTATGAATAAAGAGGAGACTCCTTCTATGTAGAGATTATTTTGGTGGAAGGACACCCACGCTCTTGTTAGAGGAGCTGTCTCAAACGGTGGAGGTCACCAGTGCTGCGCCGCAAGGATCTGCTCCAGGATCTTTGCTCTCCTTGAACTTTGTGAATGACTTTTCAGAAGGATTAGACCCCTTCCTGAATATACTTGCAGATGATGCCAAGGTCAAGTGGGAATTAAAGAGCGAGGACGATTGCATCAACTCAATAGAGAATCTAAACAAACTCCAGAGTTGGTCTGGTATAGAGTTGATGAGATCTAATTCGAACAAATGCAAAATATCTAAGATGTGACACAGCGAGATAATGCTACGATACAGATATCATCCAGCAGGAGATAAAGTGACGAAATCTGTCTATCTCCAAATTCCCGCCTTAGGGTAAAAGTAGAAGTGACAAACTCCCTGCCGGCAAATGTTAAGATTTTATTCAAAAAATGGACATAAAAGTAATCAGCAAACTGTTCACATCTTACATTAGGTCATTACGAGAATGCACATCTCGAGTTTGGTCACCGCACTTATAAAGGCACAAAGAACTAATAGAAAGATCCAAAGGAACAGAAATTAGGGGAGCTAAATTACAGGAAGAGGCAAGAGGCCCTAAGGGTATCCAGCATGGTAAAGGGAAGAGTGAGGGACGACCGTATTCCAACCTTTAAGTTTTTAAGTCAGTTTGACAATGTGGATAGCGAACTGTTCCTCGAACTATACAGGGATAGAACAACCAGAGGCCATAAGACGAAATGTAGCAAGATGTATACAAAAACATTTAGTGGATGAATGAAACAAATTGAGTTATAAGACTGTGGATGTGGACAACATTTGCGTTTAGAAAAGTTGTGCGATAGTACATAGAGTTCCGGAGATGGGGCCCCATGAGTGTACAACTCCCCCACTGTTCAGTACAAATAGGTAAGTGCAGTGATGGCAAGGATGGTGGTGGTGAGGACGGTGATGGTAAGAATAATGGCGATGAGGACAGTGATGGTGAAAAAGGTGGTGGTGAACAAAATGATGGTAAGGATGGTTGAGGTTAGGACGATGATGGTGAGGATGGTGGTGGCGAGGACAGCGAGTGATGGTATCAGTACACATGGTGATGGAGATCAAGTCAATTTGTTGATTTTGTGACTCTGGTGGAGTCATACTGACGTTATTCCCTTTGTGCAACGCTAGAAGTGACCAGTGTCAACCAAGCTGGTCATGACAGTGGCATGCAGGAATTACATTCGGTCGATCATGGTTTATGATGAAGGTGATACTGAGGGAGATGATGATACTGGCAGCCTAGTAATGGAGAAGGTGGTAACAGTGATCTAAGGTGATGGAGTAGGTGGTTACAGCAATGTATGGTGCATCATGATGGAGAGAGTGGCACAGAGAGGTCACAAAACGCTTTACAAGTGAGGTACAGTGATGGAGAAGATGGCGAGACTGATTCAGATTCATGGTGATGGACTGAAGCGATGGAGGAGATGTGAATCGTGGCGAACAGTGTTGGGAAGACGGTACAATAATGAGGAAATCCCTGACGCGTACAATGAGGCTAAAGACTGTTACAGTGATTCATAGTCTTTAAAATGGTGACGATGATGGTGGAGTGAAGAAAAATGGTAGTGGTGTAGATAACTGTTGGGGAATGTGGGAGAGCAAGAGGGATGGGGTCGGAGAGTGGTGGCAGTGCTGGAGGAGGTGGTGGTGGTGGCCGGTGCAGCAGGGCGGAGGAGGGGGAGGTAAGTGGGGTGGCGGAGGGCTGAAGGAGGGTGAGGAGGGGAGGCGAAGGGGAAGCTTGTGGGAGGAGGAGGAGGAGGGGGAGGAGACGAAAGGGGGGCTGGCTCCCTTCCTCCTGGTGCCGCACCATGTCGCCAGCGATGCCGCAGCGCCTGGTGGCACTACCAAGGTGCCGTGTGTGGGGAGGGAGAATGGGGGGAATGGGAGGGAGAGAGGGAGGGAGGAAGGCTCCGTCTATGGTCAATGATTCCCTCCCCGTTAGTGGTCCTGCTGTTACGGCTGCTGTGTGTCTGTGTTCCTGTGACTACTGTTGTTGCTGAGGATGTTACTGCTCCTGCTACTGTTTTTGCTACTGTTTGTACCGCTGCAGCCGTTGATTTAGCTGTTATGGTCTTTGGGGACATCACTGTTGACGCTGTTGCTGCATTCACTGCTGCTCTTGTCACTGTTACTACTGTTGTACTTATTATTTCTACTGTTGATTTTGTTGTTTTTCCCGTCGCAACTGTTGCCAGCTATACTGTTGCCGTTGCTACTGCTGTTGTTGAAGTTGTCATCTTAAATTTTGTTGCTGTTAATGTCACCACAGCTGTAGTTACCGTTGATGTTGTCATCACAAGTGTTGTTATTGATGTCATCACAGCTGATGTTACTGTTAATGTCGATATAACTCTTGTTGTCGCTACAACTGCCGTTGTTGTTGCTGTCACCGCAAATGTTCCTACAGTTGATGGTGTCATCACTACTGTTGTTTCTGTTGGTGTTGTTACCAAAACTTTTGATGTTGCGATTACGACTGTTGTTACATCTGTTTTTCTCATACCAACCGTTGCTACTGTTGATGTATCACCACAACTATGGTTGTAAATGTCATTACAACTGTTGTTGCTGATAATGTGACTACAACTGCTGTTACTGTTGACGTTGTCACTACAACTGCCGTTGATGTTGTCACCACAATTACTGTTAATGTTGTCTCCAACTGTTGTTACTACTGATGTCAGCAAAACCATTTTTAATGTTGCCCCCACATCTGTTGGTACTGTTGATGTTAACCACAATCACTACTAATGCTGATGTTGATATAAAGGAGTTCAAACATCTCAGAACAGAGAGAAAAGCCTGCAGTACAACAGATCTTACTGTTAGTACCGTTCTACTGTCAGCACCGTGTTTGTTAATGGTGCTACTGTCAGTACCAAAGCTGCTAATGGTACTGATGTCAGTTATGAAATGGTTACTGGTGTTACCGTTACTGCCAGAAGCGTTACTGGTGTCGCTGTCAACAGCAAAGTTAATGCTGCTGCTGTCAGTAGTTCAGTACCACAGTCGTTACTGGAGCTACTGAAAGTACCACAGTCGTTATTGATGCTACTGTCAGTACCACGGTCGTTACTGGTGCTGCTGTCAGTACCATCAGTCGTTACTGGTGCTGTTGTCATAGTTCAGTCCCACAGTCGTTATTGGTGCTGCTGTCAGTACCACGGTCGTTACTGGTGCTGCTGTCAGTACCACAGTCGTTACTGGTGCTGCTGTCAGTACCACGGTCGTTACTGGTGCTGCTGTCAGTACCACAGTCGTTACTGGTGCTGCTTTCAATGGCAACATTATAAATTCTACCGTTAATTAATGGTGCTATTGTCGTCATGACTGTTGTTAATGGTTCTACTGTGTGAACCATTCCCACAGATCGGGCTGCTGTTTATTACTACATATATTGCTAGTTCAACTGTTATTACTACTGCCGTCAACGGTACGATGTCATTATCCCTGATGGTAACAATGTCAATGTCATTATTACTGCTGCGTGTAGGCCTGTTGTCAACTTGACCGTTGTCGGCCTCTGGCCAGGCACATTACGCCACTCACTGCACCAACATGGAGCTCCTCCTCCATAGTTAGTCTGGGTTCACTGCGATTTTAGATCCTCTTCGCCAAGTGTCTGTCGTCAGCCTCTGGATCCCTGCCACGCTCATCGAATCTACTGTTCTCATGGGGTTTGTGACGAGGACTGTGTACACTGCTGGGAGACTGGTGCTTGACGCCACTCAACAGTGTTAAGTCCTGTTCAAACTCCCCTCAGTGAGTTGCCGTCAGTCTGTTAGTGCCTGTTGAGACTCCCTCAAGAGCTGCCGACAGTATGTTGGTTCATGTTGAGACTCCCTCAAGAAGTGACAGATATTCATGCTGGCGACAGTGTCAAGACTAAACCTACTGCAACTTTCTTGATTTCTTGAGAGCAACAGGGCGACCCCATGAGAACGACAGTACGACCCTTAGATATGACTGCGTGATCGTTGAGGTCAGAGTCATATCATCCCGCCCAAGGGTCGTCTCGCCGTACTGAGGGATCATATCGTCGTCCTCAAAGGGTTACACTTCTCAGTCACAAACTAGCTTTCCAACGCTTGACTTTTCTCTCTCGGTGTTCAGTTCCCGGCGTTTGTATTTGGCTCCTCATGATTCTGGTGATTCCTTATTGCTATCTTCGGCTGTGGCAGCGTTGCGTATGAGTTTTGTTTTGCTACTTGGTCACGCAAGCAGGGCTTCCAGCTCACCGAGATGGGCACCTAACGCTACTTGGAGGCAATTCTGGCCTTCATGTGACATGTGATCACTGTGGGCACTGGTGCCGACTCTGCTTTACACACGATGGACACAAAAGTAGGACAGTATATTAGCGAATGCCCCAAGATTAGGGATTTCAGACCTCAGACATATTGTTTCTACAGCTTCGTGATTAATCTATTGACAGTATTATGCCAGAAGACATCCCGACACTATATACAAAATGCGCCTTGCTCTGAGCTATGTAAACATTTAATGCAGTCATGACTAATACAGGAACATTCTGTAACTACATGTTCTGTGTGTAATGTACTTTAACCTTCTTCGTATTATTGACAATGTTAATAACATGCCCAATGCCAGTATATCCCGACTGCACGTCCCATATGTAATGTATATTCGTCAATTAGTTTTAACGACTATACATCATATTGCGTCCTTTTTTAAATACACACTCATACTGTATATATATATATATATATATATATATATATATATATATATATATATATATAATTAATTTGTGTACAGAATGTAACTAATGCAACAGTCAATTATTCTTTCACCTAGAAACATATATGAATCATGTTATTCTTGTTTGGTATTCTGGATATGCTGTTGCCTATGTTACTGTCAGTATCACTCACTATCATGTAGTTATATATCATGTATTTGATGTATCCTAGACCTCCCTCACCCTCTGACGGGAGGGGGACTCTCTGGGTTTCTGGGCCCCACTCGGGCCCACTGTCACCCTCCTCTGTCTATGTACTATACCCACTGTACGCTCTATACTTGCTTCTAAGCACCTCCTAGATATGTGCCCCTCACCAATGTTATCATTGTAATGCTTTGTCTATGTATATCTACACAATCAATCTTCTTAAACTAAAAACTGAAACTGGAATTAAATATAATTTCCTCCATGATGTACTCCATTGTTCCCTTAGATCCACCTCGTCTGGACGGAGGAACTCGCTGGGTAAATTCGGTAGTTACTTTCATATTTTCATAATTTTGACTGGCTGAACCTCCCTCACGTGGAATTTGGCTTCACTGGTTCAGCCTCTATCTGAGCCCAATAACAGTCTGTAAGTTGATCCCCTTTCTATGTCATGTGTTTTATTACTACAGGACAGGCACGACTAATCCTGTAATTCCATTATTCTTATGTTGCATAAGTCTTTCCCCTGAAAGCCGACCGCAGGTAACGTAACACTTTGAAAATCCTTTCCGGTGTATTCCCCCCCACTTGTTCCCTCAGCATGTTTAAGAAGGATACAATCTCGTTCCACAGACCAGACCTGTGGTTGGATGCCAGTCAATGACGCTGCCCACTGCTGGTGGGTCGCCCTCTCCCGGGGTCATATTCATCTTCTGCTGCTTCTCCCCCCCCCCTCCTGCGTCAGGAGTTTCAGTAATAATTCCTGAAGGCCTCTGGGGATGCGTCTGGTTAAAGATTTCCATGCTTCGGGGAGTCTGACGACGCTACTAAGAACAGGATAATGTAATTGAAACTCTGTATCTATAATTTGTCGACGTAAAGCTGTAATTAAGGATATTATTCCAAGAAGAAATATTCCCTGAAGAATTCACTGGCTGTGCGGTATGTGTTATTGGCTCCTCTGGCCCTCAGCCTACGTTTGAGTTAGACGTTACCTCCCACTCAGACAAGTGGTTTGGAGTTTCTTATCCAAATAATACTAGCTGTTCAAGGCCTGAGAACCAATCCTTTCTAACGTAGGATTTACTATAGGTCATAACCCGGTTCTTTCTCTCTATAAGGTCCTCTCCTTGTCCCTGAATGGTCAAGATTTTTCAAGAATGTATGACAGAAGTTGTTCATCGATGTCCTGCAGGCCTGATCATGAAGAGGTACATCAGGTGGGTCAGCCAGCAGCACTTTTCTTAATGTGGGTCAGCCAGCAGTACTATTCTTAATGTTAAGTAATATGAAGACGCTTCTCGTTCTGTATTCTGTATATTGTTTTCGATGTGTTGCATTTAGTATAGAATCTTGTGACACGGCAGATGAGCATATTCCCTTTAAGACTGTTTCATGTTCCTTGTCCCTCTACCCAAGTGGCTCAAGCCTCTCCGTGGTGTATGCGAACGATATCTTGTACATCCTTCACGTTTGTAAAGTAAGAGACCTTTTTCTTTTTTTCCTGAAGAAGGTTAATCATAGATTGCTGGGAGGGCCAAACTCTGCTTTATTCTCCTCCCTTCTGCCCTTCTATTTGGGCCTACTTAAGAGTGGACACTTCCATCCCAGCAAGGGGGACACGTGTTTTGATGTAGGGAAGACTTTGCCATGTACTGTTGGTAGGGCTACTCCCCACCCACGTCTATACCCAGGGGTCATCCTCCCACCCGGTCCACCACGACGGGCCTCACCTCCCACCCGATCCACCACGAGGGGTCTCCATCCCACCCCGTCCCTCCCGACGGGTCTTCTTCCCTCTCGTATGGCGTGATGAACTTAGATCTGTGACTGTGAGTTGCTGTGAAACACCCAGGTATGTGTTACTGTCTATAGGGTTGGACGGGGTGAGATAGAGATATATGGCACGAATTTCATACACGTGTGCGGGATAGCGAGGCGTAGTGCTGGTGGAGATAATCTTCCAGACGAGCTCCTGGTAAGCTCCGTGTGGCCTTCCCAACCCAGTGATACAGTAGAAATCGACACAAACTCTCAGTCACTGGCGCTACTTGTTTGCTGAAATGGCCGTTTAGCTCAACGAAATCCAGCAGAGTGCATGTCAGACCAAGAAAATAAGGAAATATTGAATCTATGAATCTGGGACTCAGATTCATAAGAAAAAGGAGCTCTCATATACAAAGGAGTACTAGGCAGGGAGGACCAGGAAGGGAGGGTCAGGAAGGGAGAGCTAAGAAGGGAGGGACAAGTTGGCAGGACTGGGAAGGGAGGATCAGGAAGGGAGGGATAGGAAAGGATGGCCGGGAAGGTAGGGCCAGGAAGGGAGGGCATGGAAGGGTGGACTAGGAAGGGAGGAGCAGGAAGAGAGGGCCAGGAAAAGAGGGCCAGGAAAGGAGGGCCAGGAAGGGAGGGCCATTAAGGGAATACTAGAGAGATGGACATAGTAGTTCCATCTGTAGGTAATGTTTGATTTTCTAGCAGTGGAACTTTCGTATCACCGGAGGAAGGTAAACGCAATCTGCACCACTGGAGAGGGAGGTGCCTCGGTATGTGACAAAGCACAAAACAGTTTTCATACATATTGCATAGGAACAGTAGAACAGACATATGTTTAATCAATGAGTCAGGAGTACGATACGACCAGCTTTGTTAAGACATTCATCACAGAAAGATAAGCTGGACATCCTGCTGCAGTGTCTGAGTTCTCTTCCACAGCTGACGATAAACATGACCCACACTTTAAACAAAAGTGTGACAATATTTCCCGCGGATCTAAGAAATTCGTGGTCACCCACACTCATGTCCAACCATGTTTTTCTCTCTTAGAAACCGGAGACACGTCAACTGTCCACGTCAACACGCTGCCTACGTGATCATGGCGTGAATTAAGGAAAATCATGGCTTACCCGCGCGTCGACACCGTTGCCTTCCCGTCACCCCGGCGGACGCGGACAACACATTCTCGCTGCCATCATCTTGACCCAAAAAACTTTCTTTTTTCTAACGCTTTCAGAAATGTTCAGTTGTGGTCGTCATCTCTATTTATGTGTGTGTGTGTATGTGTGTTATTACCTATTTGTTCTGTACGGGGAGGGATGCCCCATCTCTTAAGCATACTGGTAACTGGGCTATTGTCATCAGCACTGCTGCACGTGCTGCGTTGTCATTATTTCTGCCGCAGATAGTGCTAATGGTATTGTCACTGCTGTAAATGTGTCCACTGGCGTGTGTGTGCAAATGAAGTGAAATAAATAGGTGAAAAGGAGTTTATTGAATTCAGGCAGCCATTTGGCTGAAAATACACAGTTCAGATATTACAGAGCAGGAAAGTCATGTAGTAACTGGTTAGATAATCAGGGAAGAGCTTAAGATCAATGTGGGGCTGGATATTCCCGAGTGTGTGATGTCCGTTGTGTCTTACAGGAGAGAGTTTTCCGCTCGTGTTAATCTGCTGACCTGTCTATTAAAAGTATAAAACGTCTTTACTCCTAAGTGTATAAATGCACAATACACACTCGAGCCTAAGCCAGGTCGACCAGCCCCGGAGGGAGGATGAACGCCTGGGTTGGGTGTCGTCCGACTGCCACGCCTATGATTTGAACCCATGCGGGCCTGACCCCGAGCGGGCCAGTGTTGACAGTAACGCTAACCACTGCACAGCGTTTATGTGTGTTTGTGTGTGTGTGTGTGTGTGTGTGTGTGTCTGCATGTGTGTGTGTCGTCACTTGGAAATGGCTATGGTGCTAACAGAGGTCATGACCTGGACGAGACAAGGAGCCTGGTACATGCCAGTAATGCTGGTGGCGTCACAGGTCATGACACGAACAAGAGACAACCTGGCGCAAGTCAGCGGCCCTAGTGGCGTCACGGGTCATGACCCGGACCAGAGACTGTGGCTCATGTCGGTCTCCAAGAAGCCTCAGGATTATGTTCCTCGGTACTTCCAGTCCTGCAGTACGCGGGAAGATGATCAGATCTGCGCGAGATTCAGTATGAGACATCCGCAGGTGATCACCCCACCTGCTGACACAGTTGACTGTAAATATGTCTGTCTGGCGTCTGTTACCCGCAGAAGACCGTCTACAAAGACGCAGGAGACAGTGCAGTGTGACCCACCAGACGGAAACCGCCAGACATGAAGGGCGCCTCAGACTTGCAGTGAGTCCCCATCTCTTGAACTTTGTCTACCACACATCTTTCTAAAGTTCTGTAACCTGTCCACCTTCACAATTTCATAATCCAGTTCTTCCATTCATCCATCACCCTCATACCATACACGTTAAATCATAACTCCTTTTATACCAATTCGTATGCTTATTTTCATGTTATAACCTCACGTGGTTAAATCCCGCATCTCTCGAAACCATCTAAAAAACTTTGAGGTTGTAATTAGGTCACCTGTTACTCCTCTCTCGTCCATGGTGGAGAAATTTATGGCCTCTAACCTTTCCCTGTACCTCAGCTGTCTCAATTATGCATGTGTTATTACTACTTATTTGTGTGTTAGTGGAAGAGGGTTTTACACTCGTGTTGCCCAGTCTATCAACCTTGTACATATGTACCATGTCTTTACTCATATATCTATATAAAAGCATTTATACACACGCACCAGCCTAAGCCAGGTACCCACGTATCGATCATCTCCGAGAGGAGGAAGAACACATAGGGTGGGTGTGGGCCGACTCTCGTGCCCAGGTTTTGAATCCATGAGGACACGACCCAAGGCAGGCCCCTGCTGACTTATGGTCAGGTACGCTAACCACTACACCAGGGAAGGCCGTGCGTGCATGGTGTGTGTGTGTGTGTGTTTGTGTCATTTACACAGAGTTACAAAGATACACAGGCCACACAGACCCCATGGTCCAAGCGAGATGGTCTGGCCTTAACACAGTTGTAGAGGATGCAGTCCCCTTAAAACCAGTAAAATGAAAGGACAGCAAAGCAAAGGCTCTCTCCCCATCCTCCACTCCCTCCGGCAACACGCCGGACAGGACACAGGTGGAAGAAATATCTTGGAATAAACGTGAATGTGTCACGCATCCCTTCATCCAAAACGAGTGTCCCTTCACCTTCATCCGTACACCGCCCAACCCTCGATGGGGTAGCCCGTGTGTCAGTGGCGCTTTTGGGCCGCCCACAGGTCAACATGTCGACCTGCTCTCTCTCTCTCTCTCTCTCTCTCTCTCTCTCTCTTTCTCTTTCTCTCTCCCCTTACTTGATACTTGGATTACGCCTCACTGGACCTACCGTCTTCACACAAGTGTGTCCAACTCAATAAATTTGATTATTGAAGATATATACAAATTAGATACCTTTACCAGTGAACTAATGAGGTCTGTGTTGGAGATGCCGTCGCTTTAGTGTAAACAACAGGCCACGGCCACTGACCACTGGGGTTATGACCCACCCCGCTGACCACAGCCACTCCACAGAGTCCTCGAGGATTAGAGGGGCGATCACCTGACCGACGTCCGTCACCACAATCACCTTGTACCAACCAGGCACAAGAATTGTCCTATACCTACTACTGTGGATGTCATGAACAATCCATGAACAAGTGCACAGCTAAACAAGCAAATAGCATACTTTTCCCATAGTTATGCGTATATTAACTACTATATTACTGTAATACAACCAACGTTAAAATTTACATCTTTTAATGTTTACCACTAAATGCATCATATATGTCAATACAGTATCACTGCGGCTCGACAAGTATGTAATTTTACATCACTTTATGTTCACTATTAAATATATAATGCATGTAAACACAATACTGCTGCTATTCAAGCGGTACGTAACTTTACATTATTCAATGTTCACCATTAAATAAATAATGTGTGTTAACACAATGCTGCTGCAATTCAACCAGTATGTAACTTTACTTCCCGTAGCGATCAACGGATCACCAATAAATGTGTAATGCATAAACCATAAGATTTGCTGTGTAAAACTTCCTCCATTTCATGCAAGAAGACTTCACTCATTTGTTTATCCAAAGCGTAGGAGAATACAGCCCCAACCATAACATTAATTTCTTTCGTGATTAATTAACTCGTTACTGTAATGACCCCAGTTATGTAATTCATCAACTGTGTATTTTCAGCCAAATGGCTGCTTGAATTAGATAAACCGTTCTTTACTTATCTAAATTTACCTATTCACTTATTTCTTCTTTAGGATAATAACAGTAACAAAGATAACTTTGACCTCCAGCCTTGAGACTCCTGGAGGCATCTCAGGCCAGTCTTACCACATGTATACTACTTCAGATGTGGAGGGATCACATGATATTTTTTTCTCGTTCCCTTACAGGGATTAATGGTGATATACTATGCAGCGTGGCCAAGGCGAGATCAGTGGTTGAGAAGACAGGACAAAATACCGCTTCGTTATAACGATTAGTTAAGATAATTCTACAATACCGGAAGTTGACAAATGATGACGCTTAATCTTGAATACGCTAATCGTGTTGCTCTGAGCAACGCATCCTGGGAGCTTATGCCATGCATCGATAATTTCACTGGTAAAAAGGTTTATTTTATTATCTCTCGTTGGTAGCAGTGGCGCCAAAGTAAGGAAGTTTTCTATGTCAATATTGTTCAGTCCTTTCAGTATTTCAAATCATACTATTAACTTGCTTTGAACCCGCCTCAAGTTAGGGAGAACAGATGTTAATTAATACTCGCAATTTATCATCATATAATGTTTTAGGCAAGAATATGTTAAGCAATTTAGTAACTCTTCCATGCACTGGTTCTAAGAATATTCTTATTTAGCTGGGGAGGTGGGCAGAACTGCAATGCCAAATTGAGGTGGGGGTCTAACTAGATTAAGAAGAGAGAGAGAGAGAGAGAGAGAGAGAGAGAGAGAGAGAGAATATGGAGTACATGGGAAAGACAGTCAAGCAACGAGGGCTCCACTGACATATGCCTTGGTCATCTGCCTTTTGAACATATATCTATTTGTTCCAGTACTAAGTGGGTGAGATAAGGACAGAACAGTAAGAAGACTGACTCTCCACCCTCCGGGAACAACATCCTTCAGGGAAATGAAAAAGTACGGTATGGTGAAGTAAGCCTGCAGGGGATTTAATAGGATAGAACGAAAGAAAAATCCTACAATAAAATCTTAATGCACCATCCCATTCTCTGCAGCACTACAATACCTGAAATGATGGAAAAATTTGTTTATCCTGTTTTCGGAGTTTTTTCTTTTATAGTTTTAATGCTTACAACGTTTGCCAGTAACTTATACCAATGTTCATCGCATTTGTATGCAAAGAAGCTTTTCCCGACGTCAGTATCATATCTTTTAGCTTTAAGTTTCATTCCATTTGTCTAGTAACTGTATCTCTTGTATTTGAAACAGACTTCGTGATCTACATTAGCGAGTTTATACAAACTCTCGAAAACGTGTATTAAATCGCCGGGAAGCTTACGCTTCTTAACAGGAAAGAGACCATATGGCTTAGTCCCTCTTCATACGCCAGGTTTCCACGAGACGGAATCGGTTTCGACGACCGTCTTTGTACTTGTTTTAAGGTTTCCTGAATATTTTCTTTATAGTCTGGGGACCAGAACTGGACTGTTTGTTCAAAATGTGGTATGGTGTCTGCAGTCCATGTTCCTAGCCATGAAACCTAGTTTTAGTTTTTACTTACTACTAGATACTCTTTAATACACTTCAGATTATCGCTGATATCAACTCCACGGTCATTCTCTTCATTTACTTTATTTAGAGGATTTCTTAATATATGAGCCATGTTTAGTATCCTTATCCCCAAAATGCATAATATTACATGTGTCTGCACTAAATTTCGTCTGTCATTTGTGTGACCACTTTACATGTTTGTTTGGATTTCTTCGAATCATTTCACAGCCTCCCAGATCTGTGTCATCATCAGCTTTAGAGATCTTGATAAAATACAACACAATACATACACATACCCCAGTTTGCCGTGGGTATATAAATAAGGCACCAGTAACATGCTTCCAGGTAATCCCCCAGATGCATCAATAACTTACACCATTCACCTGCACGCACTTCGATCTTCTCTTCCATTTCAACCTATCTCTTCCCTTGTCCCACCCCTTCTACCTTTCCGTTAACCAACTCAAAAGACAATAATATATAAAAAAGATAGATAACTGAGGTGTAAAGGAAGAAGTTAGAAGAAAACGCATGGTGTAGGCAGTGCTATGGAGTACGTGAGGAACTGGCGAAGGATACTCAGTCGGCAAGCAGGTATTGCAGAAGTAGTAAGATAACTGGAAAGGAAAGGACTTTGTAAACACATTTGTAAGTGATGTGGGGGTAGAGCAGTGGTGCAGGTGATGAGAGTAGGAGATGAGGAGGTACGTCAGGAGGATGGAGGATGGAAGAGAATGCTATACAAGTGAGTGACAGGTGGTGACGGGGATAACAATGTTAGGTTATGGTGAGGCACCTGAGACAGAGGAGGTGGGTCCAGTGTTGAGGGAGGGTCTGGCGCTGTGCTGGCCGGGGAGTGCAGGGAATGCGGGTAATGAGTTTACCCAAATAGAGACACTATAAACCAATATAGAGGTAATGAGTTTATCAGATGCAAGAGGACAGCGACAATACTTAACAGAGTTGTTGCCGCAAGATCTGGGAGACCATCATGGTAAATCTTGCACAGGTCTCCATATTGTTGTGTGGTGCAGGTATACTGCAGGAGTGGAAGGAGAGGAGCAAAGAGTTTATGAAGGTATCTTTATACATGGAAGAAGCAGATGACGCGCTTAATAAGGCTGAATTATGTAGTGTGTGAGAGGTAGGTGGAGTCCGGGGTTAGGGCGAGGATGCTTAAAGCAGTGAAATTTATGTACCGGGGGAGGCAGGCCTGTGGGAGCACCAGCGTAACAAGGATCAGTTAGTGGAGAGAGGCAGGGAAAGTGATACAGGAACGCACGATGTCCCTCTGTTATGTGATGCCGCTGGAAGACAGGTCATGGCAGGTGCTTGAGGCAGGATGGTGCAGGCAGATGATACTGCGATAATGGATCAAGCACCACAAGAACATAAGAAGATCAGATAAGGTAACAAAATTAATGTTATGTTCGAAGAGGAAGAGCCTCCGAGTGTGGGATGCTGTTGCAGAATGTGAGGTTTGAGGGGGTTAGGAATTTTAACAACTAAGAGGTGTGTTCACTAACGATGGTGGGATGAAGGCTGGAGAGTCACAGTGTAAAACAGGAGGCGAATAGCTGAAGTATTGAGCAATCTGTGAATGGTGAAAATCTGAGATACCACGTGACAGGGAACCAATCAGGAGGGGCACTGCACGGTACTACACTGATGTACAGGAAAACAAACAGATGACAAGGTTTTCTACTATTTGGTTGTCCGGCTACAACAGCTAAGAACGTGAGGATGTGACGGCTGCTGGTGTACAGGATGACGCTTCTAAGAGACAGTTCTAAATGGAAGTGAGAGATATCATCAGTAACGACATAGGAAGAGCGTTGACAAGACGGTGTATATGATACAGGAAATTCTCTCTCTCTCTCTCTCTCTCTCTCTCTCTCTCTCTCTCTTTTACCACACTCCGCCTGCAAGAGGTTACACCGCGAGAGAAAAGTCTTCTTTGGCGAGGCCGTATCACTGGGGGTACCACCTCTTCAAAGAAATTCTCACCTGAAAGGCGTCCTCTTTCCCTGCTACTGAAAGTAACGTAGCACAGCCTTGAGCGGCAGTATTTACCACACACACACACACACACACACACACACACACACACACACACACACATATATA
>JAYMFT010192353.1:0-11831 GCA_038088735.1 Panulirus argus
ACCATCCAATCCTGCCGCCTTGCCGCACTTCATCTTCCGCAAGGCTTTCACCACTTCCTCTCTCTCCACCACACCACCCATCTTATCGACTAGACCCGAGGGGGGGGATGAACAGCTAAGTAGACTGCGGGCCGACTGCTGCGGCCAGGATTCGAACTCACGCAGGCTCGACCCCAGACGGCCCCTGCATACATCATGGTCATTAACGCTATTCTTATGCTTCTGTACACTTGTACATGATTGAAAAAGATACGTATGTGAATGGGAGTTAATCCTTTGACTTTAACAAATTAATCCTTTTACTTCTCTATTAATTGTTAGGTACGAATGTGATTCATTGTAATTCTACTTATGTTTGTGTATTACCTCTTCGCAAAATGGTATTTTCCTCCACTTTACGCTTACAATAAACAAGTTCTTAGATTATACTTTGAGAAAAAGTACACATAGTTTCCCTTCTGAGGGTTTCCGTCAAGACCCCGAAGTTGAACACACAAGCTATACATTTGGTATTTATGGCAAACGTCGGCAGGGGAACGGCACAAGGGATCACTGCCTCTGCACCTCCTCTACGACCCAAAACGCAATTTATATTTCAGGAGGCGAACATTCATTCACCATCCGCAAGTCGTTAAGCCGAGAAACAAAAGAAAACATCGCATACATATTTACTGGTGAGCATTTAATCTGTCCGCGGTGAGATTGGCCGGGCTCCTCCCCTACCGCGCAGGCGCAGTATGGGGTGACTGGAAGTCTATTACGCACGCATTACAGGGATTCCTGGAGTATTTACAATAACCATTCCCTTGTAATCAAAGGTGGGACAGTGTAATTACAATAAGAGTCTTGTCTCTGGTTTGCTTACCCTTTCAGCTACCTGGCCTCGGGTCCCGCCCCTTGTGACTAGGATACGAACCATCTACCTCGTTGTAGCTGTCCAGCTGGTTACCATCTGGCCCGCTAGTGGTAGCACAGTTAGTCGCCATCTGGCCCGCTGGTGGTAGTACAGCTGGTTACCATCTGGCCCACTAGTGGTAGTACAGCTGGTCGGATTTCGTCTTCTGAACGCTCCACAATGGTTGGGGAATTATGAAGACATCTCAAGGTCTCTCCGAGTGTCGCTCTTCAGTTGCCCAACATGGCATTGCGTATCCTGGTTCACGCGAGGTGCTTCCTGCTCAGGAATTGGTCACACTACCACCTAACATGACGTGGGAACGGCAGTACCCCACCTAGCCTCACGTGGGGGGCGTCAGTACCCAACCCAGCATGACGTGGGAGCGCCAGTACCCCCACATAACATGACGCTCTGTGAAGGGGATGGATCATGGCAAGAGGCGAATACCACGAAGGCAAAATTAGTTCAAGGCAAACATTAAGGTGATCTCTACTGTGACATGAAATTTCTTCGTGTGGTTTTTACATATTCTTGAAATCATTAGCAACGGTCTTGAGGCAGTGTGCATAAAGTGATCACACAAGAGCTACATTTTCATATGTTAAATTTTTGGGGTTGAGGCCACGGATGGAGTTTACGAGGAAATCCTAAAATTCAATGTAAATGAAGAAATATGTACATATGATTAGCCTTCAGTAGACAGAAGGATCACTCACGAATAATCGATTTACCTTAAGACATGAATAAATGAAGAGATGAAAGAATTGCATGTAATACAGGTTGATTTCTGTATGAAGATGTACAAAAAAATCATATGCATCATAATTTCTCAATTGCCTTCTCAAACGGATCGTGAATTTCCAGCTAAATCAGAGGGGATGATCCATGTCCATTATTGTCACGGTTCTCACAAAGAAGGTAACGAAATTATGAAAAAAAAAACGTAGAAAACGTCAAAAGCAACTCAGAAGGAATCTAGAAAAAGGGGAAAATAATGAAAAAAAGAAATATATAAGGACAGTGTAATATCACTAGTGGCTGGTAATGGGGCCTTGACCAAAGAGGGCAAAAGCTATGGCACTGGCACTAAACAAGCTCTTCAGTTGCATCGGCGTTATACGGGCGGAAGACGTCTTAAAATGTGCTAGAACAACATAACCTTTTCTTAGGCTCAGAAGAAGTAAAACTGATCTGCAAGTACTTCAGACACATTAAATCATTAATTACAGATGAAAAAATAGAAGTCACGAGTAAATCTAGAGACCCAGATGACTTGTCGTTTCAAAGTTCTGGGGGATTAAGTCGTGAGGTAACCTCTCTGACGGGAGACCTATCCACTTATGCTATCTTGAAAGGGGAGGGCACTCGGGGTCTGGAAACCAGGCAGAGTCACTCCTGTATCTAAGGAAGAAGAGATGTTACGCGCGCTGAGTTACCGTCTAGTTAGCCTCACCTCAGCACTCGTGATGAGCTTACAGACTCCTCAGCACCAGCAAAGTCACACAGAGAGCAACAGACCATTGTGTCCAATCGAACACTCAACATGGATTAAACACAGAGAGACCCTGCCTTACAAATCTAATTGAAATTATCAGTGACATATGTAATAACTTGGACAGAAAACTACAAGTGATGTCATCCATTTCAAGTTTCAAAAGACTCGATAAAATTCTACGTGATAGATTCCTGTGTAAAAGTTCATGGTATTGGAACCGAAATACTCAGTTGGATAAAAAATTGCCCAACCATTTGAGAAGATAGTGCAGTATTCACTACGAAAATATCCGATCTTTGAAGAGTTAGTGGGGCAATAAAAAAATTTCTTTTTTTTAATAGTGTATATGAATGATGGAATGTTAGTCATGACTTTCAAATTCTCTAAATTTGCTGACGACATGAAAACGAGAAATTAGTTCACAAGTATCCCAAACGACCTAGCAGATCATTTGTCAACGGGATTCGAGGAGAGACATGGAAAATTGAGTTTAGATAAGTGTAAAACAACGCAGTTTGGAAAAGAAAAAAATGATACAGGGAAGACGACTTTCAGAGGTACTGTAGGAGAGGGATCCTGGGATTATCATAAACGACACGATCTAAAGTCTATTAAGCAACTGCCGTTCAGAAAGCAGAATGTGAGGATCCGCTACGAAAAACAGTGAAACATTACTCATAAAATAACAGAGAGGAATTGCCCTTCTGTAACTCGCTCATGATACCAATTTTCGGTGTATGCAGTACAGTTTTGTTCCTACAATATTTAAAACACCAAGACAGGCTTAAGAGAGTCCTGAAAAAGGGCAATAGGATTAAACCCAGGGCTAAGAAACAAGCCACGTGAGGTAAAATTTGAGGAACTTCTTGTCAGAGTAGTGAGTGCTCAGTGATGACTTGGGAGAATTTCTTAAGATCATCAGAATCACTGGGCTAAACCTTAGATTGCTACAGATACTGCAAACCTGGAGGCAGTGAAGTAGATACTAAATGATAATTTCCACCGAGTTTGGTTACCATTGATTAGCCAGAAATGAACAAATGCTCTACGTACACTATGTATACGTTTATTACACTATAAAACCATTTACTAGTACCTAACCTTTTTCAGTCGTATCCCACTAGCCAGTCTCTCCAACACAATAGAACACTTTGAACTTCAATATAATCTTACGTTGACGACATTACTACACAAAGAGATACAGGAAGAATTTACTTTTCAACACTTCTTAACATGAAAAAGTATTCATATTCCTTTTGATGAAGGAACATTCTCAAGATGAGCGTCACGGGCTAGCATCAAGGTACTGGACCGTGGTTCAAGGAAAGGAGATTAAGTGCAACAAAGGAGTTGTGGTTTTGAGAACTGAAAAAAAAAATCGGTTGGTTATGTGTTCCTGGACTGCCAGAAAGCATATGAGCCTATACCACATTGGAGCTGGATATTCAGGTAGGAATAAGGACGAGACCCCTCCAATGGATAGAAAACTACCTCAGTGAAAGAGAGTAAAGGACACACGTCAGAGATGCCCATTCAAACTGAGTTTGAATCACCAGTGGAGTGCCGCTGGGCCCGGCCCTGGGACCATTGCTCTTCTTAACGTGTGTAAATGACTTGCTCGAAGGACTGGGTTCATATGTGGATGTGCTTGCGGATGATTATGTTTCATTATTCTTCATGCTAACAATCTTGCTGAAGAAGTACTTTGCGTCATTAGGAGTAAAACGTTTGCGCACGAATTTGTATCCATTACAACGAGTGAAATCAGACGAATCTATCCTTAAGTAGCTTGTAAGATCGAGATTACCCAAGCCTTTGATAATTTTGAATACCTGCATTAGATGGACTCGCTGTAGTGAGAAGAACCTAATTAGAAACTCATCGAAAGTGATGCTTTTACCTGGGTCGTAACAACAGGCAGGCGGAGTCCGGTAACGCCATACAAATAACATCTACCCTGATATAATCTGCAGGAATCAATAGAATTCCACCTCAGGAGGACTATGAGGGAAGCAGATTGTCTGCTGGCAAAGATATGAACTACATTTCAGTATAAGGATAAGGAAATATTCGGCAAAATATTCATTGTATGTCAGGGCAAACTAGAACATGTTACTCAAGCGTGGTTACCGCACTAGGCACAGGAAAAGTAACAGAGAAGGTCCAGAGGATGGCAATATAGATAGTAGCAGAATTAAGAGAGATGAAGTACAGTTATACGTTGCAGGCCATAAATTACCCCAGCATGGAAGAGATAAGAGTAAATGGTGATTTGATCACGACATTCGAGTTTCTTGACCAGTTTGATGATGTTGACACAGCAAAAGGTGAATCAAGAAATTTGTTTGAAAAGATATAAAGAAGTACATTATGATATCAGAGTAGTGGATGAATAGATTATGCTAGGCGACGAAACTGAAAATGATGACAGTGTGCAGAGTTTAAAAAGTTGAATGATAGCAGAGAAAGTTCAAGAGATCGGCCCCCACGAGCATAGAATTGCCACAAGTATACAATATTAATAGATAGGGCAACACGAGCGTAAAACTCGCTCCCTGTAATACACACAAAGAGGAATCACACGAGTGTAATAAGTAATCACAGTCACACACAATACCTCAGGGGCTCAATTTCTAATTCTAGAGTGGCTAACTTTCTCATGGCCAATCCAGTGGTTCATTCTACATTAAGTAAATAAGGTTTTGAGTGCTCAGGGCCAAAACATGCAGGAGGGTGTAAGAGGTGCGTGGGATAGAGTGAACTGGAGCAATGTGGGATAATACGGGCGACTGAACCAAGGCACATGAAGTGGCGGGGGTAAATCACGAAAAGGTCTGTGGGCTTGTATGTGGATAAGGAGCTGTGGTTTCGGTGTATTACTCATGACATCTAGAGAAAGGATGTGAGCGAATGAGAATGAGAAGATTAGCCGAAAATCTAACACCCATGCAATACAAAACTACCTATATATATCATATTTTTTTATAACCTGACCTCATGAACCAGCCTTATAATTCATGAGAGATTACCATGATACATATATTATGGCAATCTCTCATGACCTCCTGACCAAATTCACACATGATAATACTTTCCCACACCTTAATGACGCAAGTGTACCACTCATTTACCTCATGACGCAATCTCACGCCTTATATCAAGGACTCATGAGGTAACCACAAAACTCATGAAAATGTCTCACGCCTCATACAGCCTCGTACTTACTAACATAATATCTAAATGACAAACATCTTACTTCATGATGTAGCCTCATGATGATGCTCACATGATTCAGCAGTACACTTCATATAACCTCACATTTCATGATACTTCTCCATATCTCATGATTAATACGTGATCAGAAGGCGTAACCCCTAATGAGCGTCCTCACACCCTATAAGACAGCCTCTCACTTCGTGATCAAGTCTAGCCCCTCATAACCCAGTCTCATACTTCACGGTAACGCATTACAATTTGTGTCATAATCTTTATATTATATTACGGCCTCATTCATCATACTACAGGTTCACACCTCATAATGTTGACTCGCTTCCAATATCACATCCTTACAACTCATAAAGCAGTCTTACTTAAGTTTCAAGCCCTACTATACACCCTCATCCCTTACGACATCACTGCAGACCTCATGATACACCATACCTAACATTATGACCTGATATTTCAAGACATCATAAAATCTCATGAGACAGCTTCATGCTGTGCGATGCAGCATTAGGCCTCATGATACATTCTCACACCTCGTGATTAAGCCTCACGCCTCATGACAGTCTTCATGAAACATTCCCTCCACTACTGTTCGTCTTATCCAGCTTTGGGGAGTTAGAACCACAGGGGAAAAAAAAAATTCCTAGCTTGGCTTCCTCTTCTGTTCCCCTTGAAGCAAGTTGATACAAGAGGGGAGGATATCCAGTCCTGCTCTGCTTTAGTTGCCTTCTGCAACGATGTGAGAACTCTGTGCACGTAGTGGACCAGTGACCACTGTGTAGTAATGGATGAACAACAGAGCAAGTTGTAGTCCATCTGATATTGGAGACAATGCACCTGCGAGTAGGTAAAGCAAAACAGTAGGGGTAGCGGACCACAGGAACCAGCGAGGGAAGCACACCAGCGAGATATCGGAGGAAGCGGCCGGGCAGGCACTGGCCGGGGTGTACGTAGATCAGCAGCAGGCAACGGAGGGGGAGTCAGAGGCGGACCAATAGCTCACGTAGCCACCATTAGCGAGGGAGGCGGCGAGCTGGTCCGACGGAGTCCCGCTGGGCCGCCTCCTGCGACCCCCACTGTGCCTCACGCTGGGGACCCGCTGGGAACACAATAAGGTGCACCCCGGCTCCGGGCTGCCCCCGGCTGTGGGCACAACTATGTAAAATCTCAGGTTGTTCATCATCGCCTGTGTCGGTGATTAGCGAAGAGGGTGGTGGTTGGTGGGTGGTGGTGGTGGTGGTGGCTACGAGGTAGGGTGGGGGGGGGGACGGGTGAGAGTAGATGGTGATGGTAATGGTGGTAGTAGTAGTGGTAGATTATAACGCAGAGTGTTGAATGCTCAGACGGTGACGGTAGACAAAGCAGAAGGAGATGAGCTGGTCAAGGGGTAGGCGGAAGTCTGGCTGCCGTCCAGGACTCATCGCGGACCGACCGGAACGTCTTACGAGAGCGAAGTTTACCGGACGCAGCAGCCAGCGTTCACACCCCACCGTGAGCTGCTCAACCAGCGCTACACACACCATACGTAAATACCTAATATTAAGGTTAAGTTCCTAGAAATCGGCCGCAAGTTCAGTGACACAGACCCATCGCTGCTACATGTTACTCGAAATTTACATTTTTCTCAGAACTCATCGTGTTACGCTCTAGGCACCTTTAAGGAGCTCCTCTCGCCATCCCTTAAATCACACTAGAATCTAAACAGTGATATAATTCTTTATAATCCTGAGACAAGGGCAAAGAGAGGGAGCAAGGCGGACGCACTGTGTACTAACAACTTGCTAAGCCACCATGTAAGTTATCAAACTAATAAACGATCCCTTGTTTGGTAGCCACTTAGTTATGGGCCATAATTAGCGAACAACATTTTCCTCAAGTCAAGTTGTGGAGCGAGAGACGGCCTGCTCCCTGGGACAAGGATGAGGAGCCGGGCCTCTGGAGGTATCCACCAGCGCTGATTACAGATTAATAATCCATGATGGAGGAGACAAGTGGAGACACGTGGCTCAGGTGCGTCTTCAGTGGAGCGGCAAATGGGTCGAGTGGCAGCTTCTTAGTGACGGCGGGTTCCTCGTACACTACCACCTGGCCACTACCATGTATAGTCTGCTCTCTTCTCGATATTCATTTGCTATTGTATTTTTCACGTAACCTCAGCTGCGTTCCGGGTGTTTAAACTTCCATCATTTCCTATTTCCGTTTATTTTCACGTGACTGAGGTTTTGATGGGTTCAAACTGCTTTGGATTTTATGTTAATTTCTGATTTTTGTCTGATTTCTCTCTGTCTCTCTGACCGTATCCTAACATGGTGCTGACATCTTTACTTTCCTAAGCAGCGGAAACTGTCGCCCTGTTTGCACCAGGTGGCCAGAGTGATGGACCATTCCTTTAAGAACCGAGGCGAATCAAAGGCAACAAAAACATCTCGGAGCGCCCCTTCGTAGTGGGGTTCCAGGTGCCTCACCTCCAGCAGCTGGGCTGACTGACCACTCGCTCCTTGAATCTAGAAAAGCTACACCCGGGCTCCGTCTAAGTCACACGATGTTCCCATCTCACTCATCCTTCCAAATGCTGATTACACAACCAGAAAAAAAAACACGACCAAGCCACATTGCCTCAGATGTGCTGACGTACAGCGTTCACCGAAGAATAGGAATGTTCTTAGAGAGGAGTTGATTTGTAATATAGTGTACAGTGATGTAATTTATGGGACAGAACTGCTGGATATTTAGACGTCACTGCTGAGTGTTGTTACTGAGGGGCCGTCAGACGTATCCTGAGGACTACCATAAGATGTGTCAGCAGCAGTAGACGCAGCATCAGAAGACCCCCGGAAGCCTCAGTAACAGGAGACTTAGCATCACTAGACCTACGGAAGCGACAGCAACAGCAGAGAAGCATCTGTACAACCAAGGAAGAGTTCATAAACAAAAAAACAGCAGCAACAGCAACAGATGGCAAAGCAGAACCTGTAATGTCGAAGTGAGAGGAAAGATTCTGATCACGAAGGATGAACAAATCAAAATAAATCACGGTACTGAGGAAGAGAAAAGAAAAAGAGACAAACTATAATGATTACTACTAATACTACTGTTACTACTACTACTACTACTAGTATGACTTCTACTGCTACTACTACTATTATTTTCATTACTACTACTAGTACTACTACCATTACTGTTGCTACTACTACTACTAGTAGTAGTATTACTACTACTACTACTACTACTACCACTAATATTACTACTGCTACTACTACTACTACAACCACGACCACCCCTACTACTAATAATATGGAACATACCGGAAAAGACAATCACTTTCTGGGCAAGAGACAGTGCACCAAAGGACACAGATCGTATATCTACTACACATGGATCTTACACACGTAAATGTGGTCTATAATGAAGGTGACAAGGCCTGGCTCACTTCTGCGTGTTAATATTGCAATGGAATACAGAGGAATTCAAACACCAACTGCCCATTGGGTTTCTCGAGGCTGTGTGTATTAGAGGAAGATATCAGAAACACACAGATTAGTGTGGTTACAAGTTAGAAGGTACACAGGTAATAATCAGAAGGCAATGAGCAGCCTCACACGGAAGGGCTTACAGTTACAACGATAATGTTATCCATCTGAAGCACAACGACACTTCCTTTGGATTGTGATGACGAGACCTTTGTCCCGACCTTTAATGGCGAGGTCAAAGGCCAAGCTATCGTACTCATGGGTCATATCGTAATGCTCAAGGGTCGCACCATCCTGCTTAAGGGAAAACTGTATAGCTGGACTTCTTCTTGGGCGTAAATAGCATAATACTAGCGACTGGCAAACACTATAAGCTTACACGCTTTGTATAAAGCTTTACTCCCTTGGTTACCTCTGGCCTCAAGTGGTACCACCTTTCAGCCGTCTGCTGGCGGGTAGTTACGAGGAAGAAGGGCTAGAGGCGGAGAGCGGCTTATGCCACTTAGTGACGACCATATCAGTGGCTCCCAGTGGGTGATTGGCGGTAATGGACCCCCGCAGCACCCCCTGGCACCCTAGAGAGGGAGAGAGAGAGATTCGCGTTTCTCTTTAAGCGTCCAACAGTACAGATACGTATTTAAAAGGGTAATTTAATTCAAAAGTAATTCGATATAGTTGAAAAATTTCTTTCGGTCTGGCGTATCATACAAGAATGAACAACACAGACGAACGTACTTAAAAAGGTCATTTCAACCAAAAATACTTTGTAATAATTTGAACTTGGCTGTCAGTCCTGCGGATCCCACAAGACTGAACAACAAAGAAAACGCACGAGCTGCCAGCGCTTGCCAGCCAGGCCGACTGTGTGATTCTGCCAGTCTTCGGCGCAGCCCTTTTGTCACTTGGACCAATAAAGATGTGTTCCGACTAATGACAGGCAGCAGAGACACATGTAACAACTATCAAAATGCCCGGGCCAATTATCCGATTGTAACCTTGCCAAAACAATCTATCGTGGAGCATACTAAAGATGCTCAGGTAAGGATCTCTTGTGGGGGGAGAATCTAATCTGGTGATTATTACGCTGCACCCATGGCTACAGATAGACTGCAAACATAAAGTCTCGGGTAAAAAAATGTAATTACCATTTTAACAATAAATTTGAGGCTGTCCGCGTAGGGAACGCGGAAAACATTTTATTTATAACAAGAATCCCCCAAATGTTTTATTTATATAAGCTACCGATGTTCACTTGTTTATCTGGTCTGGCGTCGGAGGCTCATTTGTTTTCTGCAGCCAGTACTGTTGCCGACTTCTGTTCCACTATTTATAAACCTGCTGGGCTACCGTATTAAACCCATAAATATCGAACGTGCTATCGGAACTTCGCTATTTGATAACGCCACGGGAGACAAGATTGTGACTTGCAATTCAACGACCTGCAGGCGCCCAGTGCAAGACGAGGCAATAATGGTACCCCGGTAGAGAGGCTAGTGATAGATGGATTGTGGACGATGCCATTTGTGGAGGCCTTAATTTGAAATGGAAAAATTTGATTGGTATTATAGATGGAAATAAAATTTAATTTCCAGATGGCTTTTTGAATTGATTATACAAGTATTTTTGGTCTAATGGAGTATATGATATAACAGTGCTACAGCTGAATTTAATGAATCGGATGATATTCGTTATGAGAAGGGGTACAACACCACTGATCGCCCGGAAAGGGGATTCAAACGTACGGTAGTAATAGTTATTCAATTAAGCTCAGAACAAATAAGGGGAAGACTGGACACAATAAACTCTGAGGGGGGAACACAAGGGCTCCCAGATGGAACCCAGAACACTACGGTACAATTAAGGAGGAGAATTTGAGAGAGGTGAAAAGTAAATAAAGAAGAGACTTCGAGGCAGGATCGGGGGGGTGGGGGTTGCCAGCATGGAAGACCCAGCCAGAATTCGATCACTAGCAACAAGCGAGAGTTGAGAAGGGCGAGCGCCGACAAAGCCTTAGGTATTGACAGTCTCTCTCCCATACTGAGAGAAGACATGAATATGTAAGATTACACATGAGTGTGTGTGTTTCATCGAAAAGATTATTGTATCATCTAGAGAATCTCTGTATTATACGGCTCGCTCTTCTTTCAAGGCTTGACTTAATAGATTTGGGTGACTGACAGACGTTTCGTGATGTTTGTTTACTGTTTACAGTGCTCCTCATGAGTTCAGAAACGCAGACTAGTCCCTGTGACGAGATGAGATCAATATTGCGTTATGGAAATACTGGTGTATCTCGAGGTCATTTTCCTCCTATATGACGCATGGTTAACATGGTCATTTGTTAATTACCAACTTTCTCTCCATCTCCCTTGAACGACGAAAGTACCTTTCACTCTCCACTGATAGGATTATAAACTCGTCTCGCATCACCCCACGCTCTACTCTGACTAGGTCACATTTCCTCCACCTGCCCCTCCCTCTACATGCCCAGGTCACCCTGGGCTACTCGCCGGCCATCGGGACTCTCTGTGAAATAACACCATTACCGACTAATAATTGTGATGGAGATTCCCGGTGCGAGTCTCCGGGATAACAGTCAAAACAATCCGCAGGAGGGCGCCGCTCAATGACTCTCTTGATGATGTTTCACACACACGCACACACACACACACGTGAGAGAGAGAGAGAGAGAGAGAGAGAGAGAGAGAGAGAGAGAGAGAGAGAGAGAGAGAGAGAGAGAGAG
>JAYMFT010192364.1:0-11831 GCA_038088735.1 Panulirus argus
CATATACATATATACATACATATACATACACATGCATATACACATGTACATATTCACACTTGCTCGCCCCCATCCATGACTAATATCTTGTCTCTTGCATCAAAACTGCTGACACACTTACTCTGCTTCTCCCAAAACACATGCGTATCATAATCTTTCTTCACATGGCCAGGTGCATATGCACTAATAATCACCCATCTCTCACTATCTGCATTCAATTTTACCCACATCAATCTGGATTATATTTCCTTACACTATATGACACACTCCTACAACCCCTGCTTCTGGAGTAGTGCTAGTCCTTCCTTTGCTCCTGACCTCTCACCAACCCCTGACTTTACTCCTAAGACATTTCCAAACCATTCTTCCCCCTTTACACTTGGGCATTGTTTCACTCAGTGCCAGAACATCCAGGTTTCTTTCCTCAAATGTGCTACCTATCTCTCTTCTCTTCTTATCTTCATTAAATCCACACACATTAAGACACCTAAGTGTATGTATACTCTTGGGAAAGGTGTTGATGGACTCTGCCTGCTTGAGGTTACACTGCGAGGGAAAATTCACTTTTGGCAAGGCTGTATAATTGGAATTACAGTCTTGTCAATTAAACTCTCTCCACAAAGGCATGTACATTTCTTTGCTACTAGAAGTAGTGCAGCCTTGGGCTGGATGAGACTTTAGAAAGTTCCTATGTAAAACCAAGATTCTTTCTCAGAAATTAGTCCTAAAAAACGAAATCTTGGGAAAAAGATATAACTCTAAGTTGAGTTTCAAAGCTGAAAACTTGACACAATAAGTATTAATCCAATCATTAAAATATTCAATCACATGATTAATTCTTTCTATATAAAAAATATCTTAAAAGTTTGTTAATAACAGTGTCACTCCTTAAACTGAAACTAATGTAATAGGGTGGTGATTATTATAAATCCTGATTTAACAGGATTTACATACACACATCTTCACTGATGAACAAATAATTACTCCTTAACACTTGGATTTTCCTCAAAGAAGCTCACATATACTCTGCTCATCATAAATATAACTACATTAATTCAAATAACAGTATTGCTGATTCCAGCTGTTATAGACTTTAATCACCTCACTGTTCATAATGCCTGTAACAAAGTTGATAAAAATCATGTCTTTCAATTTGCATAGTTTTAAGCAATTATGTTGGAGGGACAAAGTGAAAAGAAGACTTTACAAGCTTTGAGAACATCAGTGAACGCCTAGATTGGCTGTGGCAATATGTGGTTGAACAATAAATAAAAAAACAAAAGCTTTGTTCTTCTCTCAAACAGAGATTACTACTAAGGTCAGTTCACTGTGAATTAAGTTTCATTAATCCAGTTGTTAAACATAACTGTTAATATATTTCCCAAATAAATGTATATGTCAAAAACAAACTTACTATGGGAATGATTCAGTTTTCTGTTGGGTTACGTCCTTTGAAATTTCAGTATATATCTAGCCTGAGGAGCTGGTAACACAACTCTCTACCCTGTACAAACATTTTATTGATGACTTATTTCTAGATGGCTTATTTTCATTGCACAGTCTCATGTTCATTTATTGTTTGATTTAGAATACAAGTAAAATTTTATCAAAATTCTATCGTATAACTTTGCACAAGCCGAGACTCTTCCATTTCAATTCTCTTCAAAGCTGAGGACTCAAAGGCAGTAAACATATCAATCAGATGAAAGATACTGTAAAAGGAGAATATGCTTAAAATCTTGAGAACTTTCATAAACAAAAACTAGTCTTCTAGAATTTGTTTTCCCCTGTATCTTGAATGGTCACATCCAATATGGCAAAGGATTTGCTTGTGAAACACACTTTGGCAGATGTTTCTTACAAAAATATTGACTACAAACTATATAAACTTCCCATATCAAGCATTAGAATGATATGGCATACACTATACCTCTACCATCTTTAGATATTCATGAGTTAACCCCATCTTTCTGATGCTTAAATAATAGAGGGCTTTCATTCTGTTTCCCGCCTAGGAGGGAACAAATTATCTTTCTTGGGCTCATACTTTTCAAACAACAACTCATATATACAAAAGCCTCTTTTTCTTTAATCAGAATTACTGCCTAAAAACAGTGTAACACTATTAACACCTTTACTATGACAGTTCTATCACCAATGCTAAACTCTGAGCTGGATATTTGAGGATATTCCAAAAACATATTTCCATAAGTTTGTTGTTATGATTAACAAAAACATAATTTTCTAAATAAAATGATACACAACTCAACCTGATGAAATGGTGAGGGTGCTACAAGCTCTTTTTAACTTTTGCTCCTACAGTACCAGGCTTATAAGGTACTCCAGGAGTATTTTCTGGCACGTGTAATGAGATGTGTGGTATTTCTGGTTGTATTTGTCACAAACTAATGTGATTACTAATGGTTTTCATTAGTAACATCTATTGTCATATAAAACTGACTCAACTTCAAAAACTACTGCGTAATATTTGAGCAGAGATCTTGTACAGACTTCCTGACCTCTCCACATACACTACCCTGTGTATGGAAAAAATTTGGCTGTGGCATCTGGAAACTCAGTGGGATGCACTACATGCATTAATGGCTGTAAATATATATATATATATATATATATATATATATATATATATATATTTACTGCAGGGGGGGTTATTGCCCTACCTGCAGTGAACAGAAAAAAATTGCCTGGGTGTATATGCCCCATCAGCAGTGAAAGGCCCAAGAAAAGTATTTCTTTTAACATTGGAGGCTCCAATCATGGACAAAAGTCCACATGAAGACCAGGTCTTAAATGAATATAGAGAGAAGTTAATGAAAGGGAAAAAGAGACAAGGATAAGTATTTATCAATTTTAGAAGTGCAAAACCTACATTTAAAAAATTGTCACTTCATAGTTATTAGGAAAGGCATGAGAGGGTAGAAAGTTCCAAAGCTTCAAGGTGTACAGAAAGAAACAGTTATTTCAGACAGTGCTAAGCAATAAACAACGGTATGATTTTAACTTGTCTGTCACCTAAACCACATTCCAAGAAAAATCATCAGACCAGTAATGTGGGATTCTTTCTCCATTACCCATCCTTGTGTAATTTCAATTAAGCTGGTCCTGCTATCCTGCAGCTTAGTGGATGAAATTAATACTAAATGGATTCTAGTGGCCTGTTCAAAGCCAGAAATATATTTTTGTCATATTTCTATCACCTTGTACCTCAACTATTGGTGATTACTTCTGTGTGTTTGATGTTTAACCTAGATCCCCTGAAGCTAATGAAATATCATAACAATCTATGAGTGGTAAGTTATTCTGGAGCAGATGTACTGGACAGCTTGAATCACTTTTTAATTTCAGAAATATTCTATATATTTATAAAGTATATAGTTAATATCAGATAATCTAACTTCAGTGAACATGTTTAAGGTATTCACTATAACACCTATAATAACCATATGAAAAATCAGTAGACCCTGTAGTAAACATTACTTGATAATCAAAAACAAATGCTTACCTCATAGGTGATAGCCAAGCAAGAAGCTTTACTTTAAGAGATGATTCCACAGAACAGCTGAATCACAACCCAACTGAAGTCGGTTACGGAAGCCTCTCACAAGTGGCTGACCTAGGAGTAGGCATAGATTATGTACAGAGGGAAGAGGCTGTTGCTAGAGACAACATTTAAATATCTTTGCACACAAGCCAGTTATTTCCATAGAAATTATAAGAATAGTTGTGCATAACTGCCACTTAGCCCAATTATTGCCTATTATGAATTAACTATTACTTTTCCACCAATCCCTGTATGGGTTCTCGTGATCAGGTGGGGGTACAGTGCTGTTGTCTGATGCTGTTCCTTGCAACAGCCTGTTCCCTCTGTACATAAATCTATGCCTACTCCTAGGTCAGCCACTTGTGAGAGGCTTCCTGAACTGACTCCAGTTGGACTGTGATACATATGTTTTGTGGAATTGTTTCTTACTGTAAAACTCTTGCTTGGCTCTCATCTACATAAAAGGAAAGCAAAGTTTTCAAATTGTCAAATACTACCAACGTCATAACCAATACTTCATATACTGTGTGCATTTGCTTAGTTCAAATTATCTGGAATAAATAAATCAACAAATCCACATAAATACATGAAGCTTCTGCAAATTAAAAGTCTTCAATATAATTTCTATATATCTGTTATCTTTTAAATTGTCTTTGATAATATTACTATCAAAATGCTTAATCATGCAAGAGTGCACTGAATTTGGGATCAAAGTAAGCTTTGGTGTATTCCCAGTTTCTATTCATTAAGAAGATTTAAATTTCAAAATATTTACTTGTGCTTGAGGACACATTCTAAACTGCAGACAACACAGACACTGTAGCCCCACTACCTTTAGTTTATGTGAGAAAAATCAAGCCAACATAAAGTTTCTTCTTTGGTGACCATTTTTCATTCTCAAAGTGAGTTACACGATAATATTTCACTTACAGGCTGCCAGATTGATCATTATTGGCTATATATAAAAATATATTCATGTGATAACTTCCCACGATGGGTCCTCATTCACTTGCCTGAGGATGACTGGCAACTCTTGAGTAATTCATCATCTGGATTTTTCTCAACATGAATGATGGTTTTCCGCAATCCTTATCCTTAGTTCCCTGTGGGGATTTTTGCCAGTCAAGGACTTAACATACACCTAAACACCTGAATATTAGTTATGGATCTGTCCCATAAATAGGTTTGATTCTAGTATCATTCACATGTCCCTTCCCTGTTCTAGTTTCTACAAAAGATGAGCTCTCCTATGAGTAATAGCTTATCGTAAGTAAATAAGTTGTTTGGATCTGGATTATACAGAAGATATTTACCCTAGAGTATACCTTACATAAAATGTGAAGATATCAAACCTTAATCAGATTCATAATCAAACAATCATTTCCATCATTTGCATTAATTTTGCTTATAGTTTCATCAAGTTAATTTTCAAAATACTAGCCCCATACTATGTTTTCCCAATCTTCTTCAAGCACCTGGTGCCTTTCTCATCCAGTAATGTCATAACATCTTAGTTAAATAAATATGAAATATAAAAATATCACTGTAACCATGCTTCAGACAGAACAATAAGACTAATCAGCAGCAAATATATTTATTTAAGAGTGTGGCATTTGAAGCAAAAGTATTTTTTCTCCCATAAATGGATTTTATGGAGGATGCAAAGTTAATAAGCCTACCCTATGGAACTCTTGCTCTTTGCCAACCCGCTGAGTTGAAGCTGATCCTAATTCTGCCATACTAATTCTCACAAAATATATAGGTCATTTGATTCCCACCATGTAAGTGGGAACAGAGATGAATAATATATAGACAGACAGATATTCAGACTGAGAGTTATGACAGATAAAGACAGACAGACTGAAATAATCCTGAATCAGGCGGGGCATTTCAATGACATATGTGCTCATAACTCCAATTTAGATATAATTTTTGGACAAAAGATTACAAGGTAAGTCCTCAATATTAAAACATGATGGGCTCACAATTACTGTACACAACCACTCATAACTAGGTACTAAAATTCTACATATACAAAATTCTATGTAGCCAACACCTATTAAAATAGCACCATCACAACTCCACTCATGATTGCACTGCAAGTAGCTAAAAGCACTTGTCCAGGTGAAGTGAACAAATAGTGGTGAAAGCACAAGCGTTCTTAGATTTTGTTCAAAATCTGAAAAGTCTCTCATATTCAATCCCATTACATGAGACTAGGATAGAGCCAAAAGAACAGATAGCAAACTCGTAGAAACTGTAATACAGCCATCCCCTGAATAATGGCAGCTAATTCCCTAGAAATTAACTAAAAGAGAAGTTACAAATTAGGAAACTGATTCATGTTAGATATCTTTCATAGATTCATTATTCAATTATTCATTATATATGATTTGTCCCTGTGCAATTAGTTCAGCATGTACCTCAGTTTGTCTAATAACAGTCTGAGTGATGGGTTGTTTCAAATTAGCCCTTCCGTGGTCGGACCCACCACTGTGACTCTTATTGAAATATACAGTATTTACCAAGGTACCAAGAGTTTCCTTCACACTCAGCACAGTTACCATGGCACACTGAGTGCTTGATACATCATGGGATGCCCATTATACACATAGATGATGGATAGATCAAGATATCCCAAGCACAGAGGGACAGGCAGCCAGTTGAGGCGAATCTATTGATTGCGGGGCAGCAAAGATTGCCTCTATGATGCAACCTTGAGGTTCATCATGCAAAAGAAATGCAGTGGCAGTGCACCATCAAGGACGAAAGCAACTATTCCCAATAAATGTTCCAACGAGATGTCTCAGGGTGCTTCTAAGAAGTGGTGTTCTATGAAGGATTAATTCCAGCTCAGTAAGGTTTTAGGACAGGTTGAACTGTGACTACCAGCTGCAGAGAGCCCTAAACACAATATTTGCAGAGGATGGATGGAAAGCTTTAAATGATAATGAGGCACTGGATACCATTTAGAACAAGACAAAGAGGATGATGTACATGATGTGCTCTGGTATAAGTTCTTCAGTGCCAAAAAGGGCCATTAAACAGCTAAGGCATTTGTAGACTTTTGCCAGAAACAAACTCTGGCTTGTGCATTTTGATGCCCATAGCATCAACATAACCTCACTGATTACTTCTTAACACATACATCTGCCACTGGTTTAAGTACTGAAAGGCTAAAACAAGAACTCCAGTGGATGATAAATACAGTAGTTACAAAAACTTTGCTATTGTTAAGTGGACGAAGATGAAGAAAGGGATAGTGGCAACTCAAGGCAGCATAGTGCTGCAGCTGCATATGTTATACAGGAGACAGCAATCAGTGATGAGGATTTAAGGGATAGTAATGAAGTACCAGCTGTAAAATCTAACTTTTGTATAATGGGGGAAAGTGTGGGGGAACATGGCAGTGCACCTCAAGTGAAATGTACCAACTGTGGCCGTAACCATGTAAAGGGGTAACGGCACTGCATGTCAAATGAGCAGTGCTGCCACAACTGTGGTATCAAGAGAAATTTTTCATAGTGCAGCTGTAAGAAACCTTTGGATAATACAGGTAGCCCCTATAACTGACACAATAATACAATGTGCCCTGTTCAAACCACCAGCAGTGATGCTAGTAACTGCAATTGCAGGTAAAATGCCCATAAAAAACATTAAAGGTGAAGCACAACACATGTAATGGTGAAGTGTTCATTGATGCCATGGCTGATATTGGGATACAGGTGCATAGTATGGGTGAAACAATTAGCCACGCAATGCATCTGTTTGAAAAATCTAGTGCTAAGGTGAGTCATGTAATTGAAGGCCTTCTTCATGGGTTGGGGAGTGCAAAATACACAATAATTTCAGGCCAGTCTCCAACCTTTGAAAAAATATTAGTAATTCATTGTTCAGTTAGATAGTATCTTTCACTAAGGATGTGCAACTGTTTGGGTTTGGTACATCAAAATATTGCACTTCACACCACAGTTGCCATAATTTGATCATGCAACAATGGAGACTGCTGCCAGCCATATGAGAACCCCACCATCACATGGTAACCATATGCCCTTAATGAAAGAAATATATAGCCTAAACTTCGACAATTGTTACTGCAATGGCAATGGTTTTCATCCACTGAATTCAACATTCAACAATACCACATTCACCTGTTGTCTAGAGCAGTCCTGTATATGTGCTTCACAACTATTCCCATCTCCAAGCACTGGAAAGGGGAAGTGAAGAGACAACTCAACAAAAACATCAAGTTTGGGGTCATATGCCCAATGCCACAGGTACTACAATGGATTGGTGAACTTACATGGTAGTGAAACCATGGAAAAATTATATGTCCATGTGAACAGTAGACTATCAAAAACTTAACATATTTTGCAAGAGGGAGACACACACCATCTCAGCACTGTTTGACATGATTTCGAGCATTTTATTACGATTGTTCAAGACAGCAGTAGACACATATTTAGAAGTCCATGAAGTGGCACTGTATGATGCCTGTCATCACCTCACAACACTTATTTTACCCTGGAGGAAGTACCAATATTGCAGGACACTAACAGGTCATTATTCTGCAACTGATGCAAACACCAAGCAATCTGATGACATAATTCTAACAAAGAAATGAAAGTTCAAATGTGTTAACATTTTCTTCCATGATGACAATGTAAAACATGCTTTGCATGCAATGGACTTATTGCAAAATTGTAAAAGGAACAGAGTCACACTGCATCCAGATGAATTTAAATTCTGCATAAGGCAAGTTCAACTTAGTTGGTAATGAGTGATGATGGAATACTTGAAAGCCAAACATGAGAAAATGCTTGCAGTCAAGCAATTCCCCATGTCAGAACAACTATCCATTACAGTGATATGCTCATTGTTTGGTCTTGTGGAGCAGCGTTCAACATTCTTTGCAACATTGTCAGTGATAGAACCGTTCTGTGATTTATTGAAAAATAATTACCTTACTGAGGGATTACTGACATGAAACACTGCAATGAAACACTTCAAGCAAATGAGAGTGTTTGCAAGACAATAGATGATAGTGTGGCATACTACAAGTCATTGCACACTCCCATCATTGCAGATTAGCAGATTAGCACTGAGAGGGAATGATATTTGTAGTGTTGCAGCAACACTGTATCTTTGAAGAGGCAGAAGTGGCTGGAAGCTGGCACTCTGTGTCAGTAAGCACAACTATAATGCAAAAGCAAGCTATGTAGTTAGAGAAAGGGAAGCAGCACCAGTGTTATGGTGCCTCAAAAAGGCAAGATTATTTTTGTTGGGCTGCCCTAACATAATTCTAGTTACAGATCACACCCCTATAAAATGACAGGGAGCTCAAAGATATTGTAAAGATCCTTGCCTGCTATGCCCCACACAAGAAAAATTCTCCAATACTAATTCACTATCAAACACATTCCAGGCAAAAAATCCAACCTCAGACACCCACTTATACTACCTAGTCATTAGCTCCTTCCCTTACCTGTTCTTTTTTCAAAGTATGTTTAAAAAAAATCATCGATTTTTTAATGGTTAATATAATAGAAGAGATTATATAAAGATATATGCAGTTGCTGCATGTCCAGGTTATATCAACAAATACAAAATAAAAATAGAAAATAGAAAATGTAGCTTTATGAAGTTTAGATTGCAGATGACATTAAAAACAGCAGATAATAATTATCCATTGATGCTCCCAACAACCTTTGCTTTTCATACCTGCTTGTCCCTTCAACTATTATGACAGCAAGTTCATTATTGTCTATCTATCTATCGATATCTCTGATGCCTGTTCCCAAAAGGAACTCCCTCAAGGGATGGCAACGGCAATAGAGTCTCTATAACTAGTGAATTCCAATGCCGCTTCTTGGCTTTCATTTTCTCACCCTTAACTGGCCACTGGTAAAGGGCAACTCTAGCACAGTGTTTTCAGATACTCCTACCCAATGTTCCTACTGACTACTTCTACCTAGAAAGCATTAGAAATATGCTGCATATTATGACATTCATCATTTGTATGATTGAAAGTGTTGTTACCAGCAAAAGCAAACATTGGGCAGGCACAATAAGAGCTAAAGATAACTTTAATGTGGTCCAACCCATGGCATCAGCTGGACTTTGAGTCGGAGCTTGTAGAACCTTGGAGTATTATCATTATTGTAAGTCTCTTTAGTCATTACTGTTACAGTCATCATTACTCAGCATACTGAGCATGAAAAAATAGTGGAAAGGCATGTATAAACCACATGCTTGCACCTCCTGTAAGACACACTTCACTTTGATTTCATCTACTAGACTACCCAAGTTGGAGTTTTCTCCTCATTAGATGAGGTGTTATCTTCATTTGTGCATCTGCATAGTCATCAGTATCATATCTATTATCTCTCAGCATAATGGGGGTGAATAAAACAGTGGATAAGTGAGCTAAAATATGGCAGATGCTTCCATTTCCTCTAAAAGAAGCCTTAATGTAATGTTATCTACAGATGTAAATAAGTGCTTGTAATACCAGCTATTGAGAGAAATGGTGCCTACTATGCTTTTCTCAACTGGGAATGATAAAACATAACTGGAACCCCACACAAGTTATCTTTGGATAATAATTTTCACAGCATAAGTGACTTACATTAATTTGGGATAATAATTATTTATGCAACATCTTAGCCCAAGCTCAGTATACTTGGATTAGTAAAGGAAGAAGTTATTACCCCTTTAAGCATAATTTGATATAAGGTAGAGGAGGAGGCATGCATTGTTAGCATGACAGTGTTAATGACATAACTGAGGGATGTAATCATAACTCTCAACTGAGAGTCGGTTAGCCAAGCTGCAGAAGCGGAAGTTGAGTACCAGCCTGCCTTAAGGTCTTTCATTGACCCATTTTAATAAAACATTACTTCAATGTAAGAGATCAACTTATTGTGGTGGATGATTTAATGGTATGTGTATAAGATGTGGAACTTGTGGTTAGTATTAACACTGAGTTCGTGATAGCAGGTGACACTCAACCCTCACACAGGTAACCAAAGTCCAGATTCTATGATACACAAGGCATGGCAGTTGCATTATTTGCCAGGTATAGAAAGCCAGTTGAGACAGCAAAGAATCCAATGCCAGACTTGTGACATCATGGCTCCATCATAGCAAAGGGATGGAACCATTAATACTGACTCCACCATCAATGTACCATTTCCATCAAACAGAGTTGGATATGTTACAGATAAATGGAAGGTAATACAGAGTTTATGAAGACAGGCTAGCTGGTTGGTTAGAGAAAGCTTTCATCATGAATGGTGTGACCTTAAATACGTTAATACCATTATTTCATCAATCCTTCAGTCAATGAGGAATGCCAGAAGAGGTCTCTTTCAATGGTGGTACCGCCAGAAGAGGTCTCTTTCAATGGTGGTACCAACTTATCTGCTCACACATGACAGACTGATTCTAAAAATGGGGAGTGAAAAGGAAGGATATCTTCTGCGCATTACCTGCAGTCTAATGGGCAAGCAAAAGCAGCAGCATGCACCACAAAAAGGACTATACCAGATAATACTCTGGGTATTGAGAGTTTTGATAGTGATAATGATGCAAAGGCAATACTGTAGTACAGGAGTATGCCCTTTAAAGACTTCAACAAAATGCAATGGGACACCAGTTATATGATTCAGTGCCTAAGGAAAATATTTATTTGTATCATATTTATTTATTAGACTTGACCGCTGATTCTCATGACAACGAGGTATCGCCAGGAAACAAACGAAGAAAGAGCCATCCACTCATATACTCACACATATACAGACATGCACATAAATGCACAATACATACATATGCATACCAACATATACATATATATACATACATACATATACACATGTACATATTCATCCTTGCTCACTTCCATCCAATCCTGATGCCACCCCACCACACAGGAAATAGCATCGCCACCCCCTGCATCAGCGAGGTAGCGCCAGAAAACAGACGAGAGAAGGCCTCGTTTGCTTACACTTAGTCTCTGGCTGTCATGTGTAATGCACTGAAACCACAACTCCCTATCCACATCAAGGCCCCAAACACCTTTCCATGGTTTACCCCAGACATTTCACATGCCCTGGTTTAGTCCATTGACAGCATGTCAATCCCAAAATACCATATCATTCCATTTCACTCTATTCTGTGCACACTTTTCACCTTCCTGCATGTTCAGGCCCCGATCGCTCAAAATCCCTTTCACTCCATCCTTCCACCTCCAATTTGGTCTCCCACGTCT
>JAYMFT010192375.1:0-11831 GCA_038088735.1 Panulirus argus
GCAGGAAAAGGCGAATATGTATGAAAAAAAAAAAAAAAATTATCCTTACAAGATGAAAGATGAACAATGTGAAAGCAGATTTAGATAATGCATAGTCCACAATAAATTAATGTACAATCTGTATTATGAATAACAATTGACATTGTTGCCACCAACCTTGTTTATCATTATTTTTTTTACTTTATGGAATGAGAAAATGACTTTTAATATGGTTTCATTTTTTATAACTGCTTTAGCTTATACATATGTTCTGAGTAAAATCTGTAAAGTTGTTATACACACATAAGCAGAAACAGAACTTTTAACTTTTTGGCTATGGTGGCAACAACTAGTAAGCTATGTAATACTTCTGTGCCACCTCCTTGGAGGGCAACTGAGCATATGTCATGTGGATGCATTCAGCATCCTTACACTTCCCTTCTATACCCCTTCCCAGAACTGTTGCAGGAAATATCAGATTGTTGATATGCAGCTGGAGAGTTTACTCAGGTGTTTTGTATATAGGGTTGAAGGGTTAAACAGTTCATCTTTTAATTTCTTGTATTTTGAACTGAATACCGAATTCTTTTGCTAACTAACATCTTGTATATTTCCTTGGGGTCATTTCCTTACTTTTCCCTCAACTTCAGTTAAAGAGCCCAGTCTCTCTCTTTTTTAAGGCTCTAGTCATGGACAGAAGTCCTCATCAGGGCCGGGCCTTAATTGAAATGTAGAGAGAATTATGAAACTGAAAAGATAAAACAAAGGAAAGTACTTAGAGATCTTGGAGGATGTGAAAGACCCGTTTTTTGAAATGTGCCTGGTCATAGTTATTGGGAAAGACATGAGAAAGTAGAGAGTTCCAAAGCTTTGACGTTACTGATGGTCACACAATAATCGTGACATAGCAGCTTGCTGAGTATTGCGTGGTCTAGGTAGTGGTGGGAGCAGAAACCAAAGTAATACCTATGTAAGAGGGAAAGTGAACCAACATTGTGACGTAGGACAAGGGGGTCAAGTTTGGAAGTTAGCCTGGGACAGTTTATAAGTCGTACCGGTTTTGACTGAACTCTGTCAAGTAAGGATACAGAGTAATTTTGGGGTCCTTTCCATGATCTGTATAACCTTTTTCATTAATTTTTGATCTGTTCTGTATGTTCAATATTTTCTCATCAAACTTTTGTTCATGCCTCTCATGCTAACTTTTTTCCCCCTTTATCCATGCTCTTCTGTTCATATGCTGTTTTCTGTTTTTTGCTATCATGTTCTGCATTTTTCTTTTTTACTGATATTAGCTCAACAGTAATTTGTCTTATGTTCTTATATTTCTGATATTTCTGTGCTTTTGAATAGGTTGTCTCAGAAGTCTCTCTCTCTCTCTCTCTCTCTCTCTCTCTCTCTCTCTCTCTCTCTCTCTCTCTCTCTCTCTGTGTGTGTGTGTGTGTGTGTGTGTGTGTATTGCACACGAACTTCAACCCAATGCAAATCCTCATCAGTCAGTGCCAAGTTGGTCTTTATAGGGAGCAAAAGCTGTATGCAGTCAGCCTAGCCCGACGACATGCTGGGGTGTCAACCTTTCAACATCAGCTCTGCACGGATGTGACGCAGCCTACATTAGCACTCCAGTGCTGTATGCATCAACAAACACTTACATTATCTTCGTCCATTGGACACATTATCTTCGCTCACGAGGTATCTTTACTACTTGATAGATGAGGCTCGTAAGGTAGCTTTATGGGGCTTTTAAACATTATCTGTTCGGAATGGAGAAAGAGTTAAAACTAGATTTCTAAAGGAATCCATTCCTTTACCTGAAACTAGAATTTAAATGACAGGTCTTTTTTTTTTTTCCTTTCTATTAGACCTTTTAAGACATTTCCTTTTACGATTTTTTTTTTCTTAAGCATGTACATGGTACTCTTTATGAAGTTATCAAACTTTGAAGATTGTTTTATTCATACTGTTTTATTCATACAGTGACTCATTACCATACAGTCATTCAGTGACTTTTGACAAACAGTTTGAATAACAAGCTGAAATTCTATCAGTGTTGTAACACACTTATCTATCATCTATTAAGATCTTCGTCTCCTGCTAAAGGAGTGACCCATGCCTGCATCGTTGGTTTGTCTGAAGGACGAGGAATCCTGCCCCGGATAATTAGCTCTGAGCAGGTTGAATGGCTGAGTTTGCAAGGTGATGATTTGACTGTGTGTGTGTGTGTAATTACCCATTTGTAACTTCCCACTCGTGGGGCCCCTTCCCTTGAACTTTCTCTGCTATTATACAACTATATAAGGCTTTATAGTCCTTTCTGCACTTCCTCTTCTAGGTCTCTCTGCGTTCACCAAAACTGAGAACCATTATATAGTTTTGGCCTAATATAGGATGTGAACTGTTTGCTGAAGAGTCCCTTACTCATTATGCTTGAATGCTATTCTGATGTTTGCTGTTCGACAGTTTGCCTCCTTTACTCTTCTCCTAACGTAGGACTCTGGCGACGGGTTGAGAACGATGTCTTCTCTCAAGTTCCTTTCACAAGCAGATTTCTGCAGCATATTCCCTGTCTTTCAGGGTCTCTTTTCCGATATAAAAGATAACTTCGATCTCAGGATTTTACATCTCCAGGACGACACACTTGATGGAGTGAAAAGTACTTGTAGATACGCCCGTTTAGTGATGGTATGGAAGGGTATCGCTGCTGTCTTGAAAGGTCGGCTTGTGTGGTATGCCAGACTAGGGTATATGGATATGCATGAGCCTTGATGTTCGGCATGCTCTAGTGTGGCGCACACCTGTATGGATTTCTTAGTTGTGCTATGCATGTTTTGGTAGCCCCTGGAATATATGGAATTATCAGTCAGTGCACAAGACACGAATTACGATCGAGTCGGCTTGCAAGGTAGGTAGGTAGGAAAGGCCCGACAGCGGGAAGTATATGGTTTTATTAGTCAGTATTCTTCGGTTAAGGTATGCATGGGTCGATTTAGTAAGGGTATCTCGAACGGTCAGGCCACCAGCCAGGGGCAAAGGTCAGCGATGCTAAGATTCCTTCATCAGATCGCGGTGGTTAGATTCATGAGAGGTGACATTGTTGGATACAGAATGATTTTGGACGGGGTCGCCTCCGGCCGGAGAGATGGTCACTTTCTTAATATTATATGAACACTTGAAGGCAACAGTTTAGTCGCATTCGAGAAGTTGAAAACGGAGAGGTCGAGTTTTATAACAGTTGTATTGTTGATAAAGAATGCAGAATGTTGCATTGTGTGAAATACTGCATGGGTCTGGGGTATACAAGGATTGCATCAACAGTGCCTTCTTTTCTGCGTTTCCTGATTCTTGTTCAAGAGATTATTTCCCTAATGATGGGTCAACTTGCAAGTATTTTGTTAATGGAGTAGTCGGCTCTGTCATATATCAGTTCTAGATTATGTGTATGTAGGATTTGGGAGCGATTAATCTGTATCATAGTTCTGTAATACTTGGTATAGAACCTGGAAGCGAATCATCTGGACTATAGCTTCATAATACTCAAGAGTTTGTGATGCCTTGGTTCTACATAGTCAAGACCTCTGCCTTGGTCAGGTAGCGGAAGGGGATGAGAGAAAACAGGAAGAGAGGTTACTGGCCCCTACAGTTTCTAGTGTTTAAAATCGACCTCTCTGGACCACCGCCATCTCTCTCTGGCGCCTCCACTGCTTCATTATACACAAGGTTATACTGGCTAATTCATAAGAACTTGATAGCTACACCGGCAGCTCAGAGGGCAGGTTAGCATAGTACCCACCTCCCTCGTCCCTCCTCACTATCTCACTCCCAGTCTTTTGGTACCTTCCCCCCCCCCCTCCCACCTCCCCAACCTCAGTATACCAGATTCACAGAGCGGAACATAAAAAAAGATAGACGATGCGCTCCACCCAAGACCAACATGACCGGTCAAGCCCGGTTCTCCTAATACGCTGCTGAAGACCACACCAGCGATAGACGGAAGGAAAAAAAAAAAAAAAAAAAGAGGAAAATATACATGAGAGAAAACAAAAATTAAAAGAGGGTCGTCTGGGCAACTTTCGTCCCGTCAGTAGCGGTGCCAAAGTGCATCATCAGAACATCGAAATATCTTCCAAAGATTACAGTTTCGCGGTTTGTCGTCACTCTGTGTCGCCCGCTTAACGACCGATCGATTCAGAAGCGACATATGTTTTACGAAGGTTGCAATCAAGTCTCAGGCTGTTAAACGTAGACTAATGGATTTTAGCGTTTTTTTTTTTTCATTGGTGCACTGGGATTTATATAAGTAGCAGGCTGTGGATGGCTAATCGTTCCTAACGTCAACTGTTTACGAAGGAATCGGATCCCATCCGACCATGTGTTGATCTAACGTCACCTTGTCTACCTGACGCACGACAGGTGTTGTAAACAAACTTGAAACGCGTTAGACGGGAGCAAATCTCTCTCTTGATCTGTTTTCTTTCTCTCTCTCTCTCTCTCTCTCTCTCTCCTCTCTCTCTCTCTCTCTCTCTCTCTCTCTCTCTCTCTCTCTCTTTGACCTGGTCGGGTCTGGCTGGCCTCACTTAGATCACGTGTGAGCCAATCCCTCAAGTCTCGGTTCGGCAGTGATCAAGCCGTCAAGGGGAACATCGTCCTCCTTACTGGGCTGCCTACAACTTCCCTCCCTAACCTCTACCCTGCACCCAGCTGACCTGCCAGACTCTCTCTCTCTCTCTCTCTCTCTCTCTCTCTCTCTCTCTCTCTCTCTCTCTCTCTCTCTCTCTCATCCTATCTCTTTCTTGCTCCTGTATCCCTTCCATTTCTCCCTCTTCCTTCCACCTAGATTTTCAATTCTCTCTCTCTCTACTTTTTCTTTCCTTTCTTCCCATCCCTTCATCACCATTGCCTTTTCTCTTTATTCATCACCTACCTACATGTTCGTCCCTTCCCTTCCTTCCTTCTTCCCTCTCCATATGTCTTCCTTAGGCATATTACCGCCGTCATCCCTCACAATCTCCACCACTACACCTCATCCAAACCATCCCAACTATTCGTGTGGTGGTAGCGCAGTACACACACACACAACTAAATACAAATGGATTTAAACAGCAGAATATGCTGCTTGTGCTAGCAGAAAGAACAGAAACGCATTTATTGTTGTTGCAGTAGAAAGACATACAGGTATCTTAGAGAGAAAACCCGTAAACTTATCGTATAGCTAAGGAGGTGGAAATCATGTCAGTCGTCGATTTGTAGCGAAATGTTTATCAGTCCTATTCTTAAACTTATCTGTGGTACGGCTTCAGCTACTCTGATTGGCAAATCATTCCGTACGTTAACAGTCTTGTTGAAGGAAAAGTACTTTGTCTCATTCGGGGTGAAATGTTTGCCCACAAGTTTATTTACATTATTACGAGCGAAATCAGACGAATCTTTACTTAAGAATCGTTGATATATATGAGGAAGAATACCGGTCCCAAGACAGGTTGCGATGGTTCATTTTACGTAATTTGGCTTTTGTTTAACTAGTGCAAATATGAACTTTCCTTTCTCATGACCATTTCATCAACAATCGTGTCTCAATGTTCCATTAATGTTATTTTCGTGAACGACTACATTCATAGTGAATCTTATAAAAAAGATTTGGAACACTAGTCTATCTTTTCCCTCATATGAAAAGAAAATAAGCTGGTAACTCCTGGGCTATAAATTGTACACATTCGGTTCACAGCTGCACTGGCCCAGTTATTTAAATTCCTACTACATCAAAACAAACCACCCACTCGGCCTGCGCCATTCAATTAATGAAATTTGAATATGAATAAAGAGAGAGGTAGCTTCAGCAGTCATGCAACTACAGATAAAAGTGTACGTGAATGACTTACTGGTATATATGAATCGATATCATTACGTATGATATGCACACCAAATGCAACCTCAGTAAGGCAGTTTGCTATAGTATCAAAGGCTACACTAAGATACTTGCAGGAATAAATATATATATATATATATATATATATATATATAGTGTATACATTTTTTCCTATTTTTAACCAAGTGATGTTTACTGCTGCGGGTCCAAACAATTGACCCCAAGCCTCGAAACATCCTGTAATGTAAAGCAAACCATTTCCCCAAGTCTAAGAATTATTTGAAATTCCCCTTTGTCATAACCAAGAGGTCCTGTAGGACGAGGGCTTGTAACAAATTAAAATAGGGATATGTAAGAACCGTATGAATAGAATAGAAATCAGGATTTCCTACTTTGTATTCCTTCGAGTTTAATTGCAGACTCGACGTGAGGAACGCTCGTTGCATCGCTGGATTTGCTATTCGGTGCAAAGGTTGTTTGAGAAGAGCTCACAGTTTATGGAGCCCTACTCCTCATCCCCCTATTTGCCTTTCGATTGGTCCATATTGTAATGGGTATCGTTCACCCCCATTATTGCAAAGAATAGCAATATCCACTTATTCATATTAGATACGCTTATACTGTCTAAATGATAGGGTGGACTATGCAGATCATGGGTTGGTCTCGATTGTAACTGTCGTGGAGGTCAGTTCAGATCTGTAAGTTAATACGACCCAGCTGCATTCTTGTAGAGATATCCTGTAGAGAGAGAATGTAATGAGGCAGTGTAGCGGGGTGTTCTATTGAGGTAGTGTAGCAGGGTGTTGTAGAGTGTTGTAGAGAGGTAGTGTCGTGGAATGTTTTAGTGAGGCGTTGTTGTGACATGAATTTGTTAAACTGTAGGGTGTTGCAGTTAGGTAATGGAGTGAGACTTTGCAGCGAAAACGTTCATCGATGACTGCGAGTGCTGGAATTTTTTTGAGGAATTCGTGGTGCCTCAATGAATCACAGGCACCAGGGAAATCCCGTGCAGTGATGCTTCTGAAATCTGTGTCATCCCTCGCCTGGCGCCGCATAGCTCAGAGATTTAGTGAAGATTAACCTGTAAACCCCCCATCCCTGAATCCAAACTGTCAGTTACATTCATCAGACAATATCTGTTTTCTTTTAATTTTTTTCCTTTTTACGTGTAGGTGTTGTTACGGGTCCTTCCTGAATCATTAACCCGAGAGTGGCCTGGTCTGATAAAGCAGTTGAACGTTTCAGCCTATAAAGAGAGGGATTTTGCGCTGAATGGAACAAAGGGGGAAAAAAAGAATACCATTGTTTTGATACTAACTCCTGTGTCGGAGAGCACATGCCGGTAGAATATGTATATTGTTGAGCTGAATGGCCAACCAGGGTTGAATGGTCAGCAAGCCAGGAACCTCAAAAAAATATACATGAAAATACAATACAAAAATATTTCTAGTATTCGTAGATTGTATTTCACAACAATAGAGCTTTATATCGTCACGTAAGCTCATAGTTAATGTTAAATGCTTCTTGCGTTAATTAAGATATCATACAGCTGTTCCTCTGTAATTAAGATAATCTCTCAAGGATTGGTAAAACCTGTATGCAATACACAGCATTGATGGAAGACAATGAACGTTCGTTAGTGCTGGTTTTCTGCAAATACTTCACATATTTTCTCAGTCGAATAAGTTTATTATTTTTATACATGAGTTCCTTTTTATACATGTATGCAAGATTTTATAATCGTTTCATGTATAAGAGCTTGATCACTTTCATCTGTTACTTTACAAAGTCTTAGTTCAGAGATATAACGTACGGTAAATGTACTGCACACCTACATAACATATTCGTAAGTTCTTAGATATCTTCATTTGTATCGCAAACTTGAAAATCAAATTCCTATTCGCTTTATGCCAGGCCCACACTGATTTACCTGGTACTTGTCTCAAACAAATTTTTTCTTTTTCTTGCTTTCGAAAGATATATGTTGAAAGTTTTGTGTTCCAGTCATTCTTTGGCACTTTGTTTTTCAAGTGTGATAATTTATTTTCTTATCTGAAAAGTGTTGGAAGTGTGTGTGTGTGTGTGTGTGTGTGTGTGTGTGTGTGTTTAAAGCTGTAGCCAGCAAGAAGTTTCGGGTCAGAAATTGTTTCGAGTCACCAACAAGTGGTGACCTTCCAAGACGGAGGTGTATATACCTTCCAGCAACTGGAATCGAAAGGTGGGCAGGGGAACCCTGGAGGTTCTAATGCTGGAGAGGTTTGTCACATTGGTGAGGAGGCCTTCTGTTGTTGGCGAAGCTCCGTATGTTGTAGAGGCTTCTTATGATGAGAGAATTTGTTATGCTGAGGAGGTTTTTTTGTTGAAGAGGCTACGTATTTTGAGGGGGTCTTCGTACGTTCAAGAGGCTTTTCATGTTGGCGAAGCTTCCCTCAACACCTTCAGCAACCAAGGTGCATATAACACTTTTAAGATCCAGCCAGTGATGCAGATGACGACAGTCCGTCAGATAAAAGGCAAAGGCGACAGACGCTGACAATAGGTGTTAATTAGGTGGCTCGGTCCCTGTCTTTTGTTGGGGTAAGTGTAAAAAGAAAACGAGATTATATAAATCACTGTGGTGATGACAGTGCCTCTAGGGGTAGCATTCACTGAAGGTGATATCAACCATAATCTTCTGTGTGGTAGATATCACTGCTAATTGACGAGCTCCAGAAAGAATAAGGTTGTTAATTTCACAACAAAATGATAATCAGATCCTTTAGGCTGTCCTCTTATCTGAAAGTCTGATGATAATCAGACGATAGTCAGGTGATAATTAGATGATAATCATTCTTGTTTTTCTTGGAATTATCTCCTGCATAAAATACTGGTTGTAAATACAGGTTCTTCGATCTGAAAGATAATTTTTCCAAGCAAAAATGATCTGCAACTCAACCGGAATATCGTATGAAGCAAAACGTAGATAACATATACGTTGCATATATTGTAAAATATTTACATATCAGTTATCATCACAGTTATCATTTTCTCATATAAGTTACAACAACTAATAATCAGATGATCTTCAACAAACAGTTATTGACGATCCACGACCGAGCATGGTAGAGTGTTGTAACTATCAATTATCTCGTGTTATTCCATACACGGCACAGTTATTGGATATCATATACACAGCAATTATAAACAAGTGTGTCATTTAGAGTAAGATGGGTCATGTAGCAGGACACACACACACTCACACACACACCTAGCAGGGAGCAGCAAGGGCAGGCGGCTGTGTGTATGCTACTGGGGTAAAAACTAGTCCTGGGAGAGTGGCAGCAGGTGGCCTAAAATGGCGGTGAGAGGTGACGCTGAGAGAGCGGGAGAGGAGGCGAGAGGTGACGTCGTGGGGAGGAGAAAGGGAGGGAGGGTGAGAAGGAAGGTTGGAGACTGGTAGGAAGGAGTAAAGATGGGAGGAAAGTGTGAGGATGGGAAGTGTATGAGTATACGTATGCGTGTGTATGCGCATGTCTGTGTGCCCTGGCGTTACCGGACTCTGCTCGCATGAGTTTCCGCAGCGAGTGGAAAGCAACCTTCGGCGAAGTTATATATTATAATCGTCAATGGACGAAAGGAGTACACTATCATCAAAGAACCTCTTACTTCAAAGGAGTCCATTAAATGCCCTGCTGGTGGCTGTAGCGCAGCCTTGAAGCTGCAGGTGCACCATAAAAGGGGTCTTGGGACTGTATAATAACAATGATATATACGCCCATATATATTTGTATGCATGTGTATTAGCATGTGTTTCTTGATAAACATCTGTTTATATGTACATGTAGACATATATCTCTTGGGTTATTCATGTATACTTCAACCACTGTCAAGTATATTCGTGTTTATTCATGAGTATTCCTGTACATGTTATCCATCCGCTGTTGACGTCTTTGTAAGGTGGTTCAAAAAGATTTTACCAGTCTCTTGGGGTATTCCAGAACATGAAATTATGGAGCTAAAGGCAGAACCTAACATTATCATGACATGATTACGTTATTTATTTCATGTTTTTATTAAACTCTTGCGATTACAGGTTTGAGTAATGGGTGATACATTAATGTTTAATTAAACGGAGTTAATAGCGTCATTGATAGACGTCTTTGGACCTCCAGCACTTGTCCAAAGGAAATTTGAAGAATTTTCTCATAAAGATCCACTATCAGGGATTGCAAATCAGACGAATTTAAGAAAAGTCTGTTGCTACTTGATCAGTGCAAGGTAATTGCAAGGGTAAGCGTGGACAACGTCGAAGTGTTTGAACAGATGACAAAATATAGCGAAAGTTTACGACACTATTGTTCGTAATCCTTAGACATTAACACTTCGACCTTCGCCACATGTTGATATCCACAGAAGCATCGTCCGTGACAATTATGCATAAAGACATATGAGTGCGTTCCTATCATATTGTAAAAATCAGAGTTTCATTTTTCTTTGAATTTGTAAACGACAGTTACATTTTTCGGTTCACTGGTATACCATACCGAATAACATGTAGGAGTATGATCCATTTGTTGAGTTATCCAAATGTTGTGGTTGGTAATGAGAGTGATTCATTTGTGTTGTGATATGGTTAGGAATGTTATTATGCAGTGATGTATCTGAGGATAGTGTTGCGAGATTGTTGTGATTATACAAGAGCGATAGTAGTTGGTGAATTTGTAATGAGCCTGTAGTACGATGGGAGTGTGTTGTGAGCATATATTGGCGTGGTTGTCAGTGCTTGTGTAATGAACAAGTTATGCCTGTCTTGAGCATGTCTGTGAGTGAGGATGATGAGGTTTGATGAGGTAGTGTCAATGCTAATGAGGGAACTTCGGCTGTGTAAATGAACATAGGTGTTTGCGGTAGTGTTGTTGTAGTGAAGGAATCTTAATGGATGGTAAAAGTCTTGGTTGTGTAGAAGACTGGGTGAAAATAGTGATATCGTTTAAGTTCTTAATGGAGACGGATAATCAAGTTTGGAAAGTTGACAGTGGTTATGAAGAGGATGAGTGAACTTCGCTAATGATAAGAGATGGTAATTGATTAATGTGCTTCATTAATTGAGTTCGAAAAGTTAATCATTCACATTCTTAAAATCTTATATTTCTCAGTGGTCTTGAGTGAAAAATCAAAATTACTTTCTCTTTAATACTATACTTTTGTACAAATGTTAATCTTACTTATACTTATGATTTTATTTTCTGATAGAATGTGAAGAAAAAATTGCTATGAGAAGGAAAAGAGAAATGTAAAAAAGAAAAAAAAAAGATGCCGTATGTAGCTGAATACGGCAGAGGAAAAGTCGTGTAGATTATGAGTAGGATGAATGATAAGAAATGCGAATTACAACAAGAGAGACAAACCTTTATTTAGTTTGAATGAGAGAGTGATGTTCCATTCATCATAGTTAATCTGCGTATATCCCGTATAATTTATATAGTAAAGTATAATATTGTCAAAATCCTTCCATGGAAAACTAGGATTAAGAAGAATGTCATTAAAGTAATAGTCAGGTAATGATGAAATTACTGCAACTACAATCGAAGCGCAGGATGCAGTTGTGTAACTACAGAATCTGGATCGTAGAATTTCGATACTTGCAGTGGAATTTCCAACTGACGTAACCTTAGTAGAAACGAAGGGATTTCCTTCGTGCCATCCTCAACAAATGGACTCTTCACAATTGTCTCAAACTTCAGGTCTTGTACAAAGTGTCCCCAAGAAATGGCAACTTTCCTTGGGGGCACGAAGAACTTTCTCCTCCTTTTTAAGGAATTAATTTCCAATCCCGGGTCTCGCCAGATTCCCGGCGTTCTCCTAAATTCTTCATGACAAATGAATTATCTTTTGCTAATTAGGCGACGCTCAGACAACGTTTGCTGGATTTATTGCTCCTGCGTACAAGGGGTTAGCAAGGATTCTCACAGGTAAAATCACACAAGTCTGAAAAGACAAGGATTATATA
>JAYMFT010192386.1:0-11831 GCA_038088735.1 Panulirus argus
AGAGAGAGAGAGAGAGAGAGAGAGAGAGAGAGAGAGAGAGAGAGAGAGAGAGAGAGAGAGAGAGAGACCATAAAACCCCAAGGTCCATGTGAGGTGGCCTGGCCTTTTAACACCGCTGAAAAAGACGCATTCCCCTAAAAAGCAGTAGAAAAAGAGGATAGCAAAATAAAGACCTTTTCCCCACCCTCCTCTCCCTCCGGCAATACGCCGGATGGAAAACAGTTACGAGAGAGAGAGAGAGAGAGAGAGAGAGAGAGAGAGAGAGAGAGAGACCTCACTTTGAAATACCATTTTTCAATACTGCATCGAAGCACCTCATGCGGGACACACAGCTCCAGGTTCCGTCGGCCGGGCGCACGGCGGCGTTACCACAGCGGTTGTGAAGCTGTGGTCACGGTAAAAGAAAGAGGAAAGGGCAGCGCCATGGCGCGCCGGGAACCGCACGATGGTATCAGAGTGGAACCTCTTTGTTGTGCAAGGTCTGTGGGATCAGCTGTTTCTTCGCTATTCTGGATCTTTTCAGACGGACTTGCCCTAAATCTTTCTGCAACATATCTCACTAGAGCACTGTTGACGAGACTGATGAGCAAGTAGCAGTATCCTTATCCTGCAGTTGGCATATATTCAAATTCCCTTTCTGGGAAAACCCACCAATCCTCACTTTGCCTACTCCACGAGACAAGCCAACGATCTCATGTTGACGCAACACCATTAACCAGAATGAAAGTAAACATGCAACACTATCCAACAGATGTGAAACACTCGCCTCAGCTGAGACATATACACAGTTCGGTGGTATTCTAATGCCCTGCGCACGCCGTCATCAGTCGCTTGAAATACTGGCATGCTGACCGCGCTGAACTGCGCTAGAGCCAGGGTGTCGCTATCACTGAATGCGATGGATAAGAAAAAGCTGAGACGACGTTTCACGGCCCACAGAGTCCGCGTGACTCCGCATGCCTTGCCGTGCATGCCTCAGTGGTACCAGCGATGGAAAATAAGCAAATACAAGACGGTGAGAACGATGATGACTTAAAGCGAGACCGTAAACCACATCCGTGAATCAGCCCGTAGGTGTATAGGTTCAGAATAATGACGATCACTGCGATAAAGATGACTCTTCTTCGTCTGTCCGAGCGTCTGGCTCTGTCTAACTTTAACGTGAGACACTTTCACGACCTCAGGAATAATTAGCGACGGAAGCTGTAGCAAGTACTTTTGCTGCATAAGGTTTACTGTCCGATGAAGCGAACCTCCATGTCGCCAGCCTCTCCAGTGCCTCACCTTCCACCTCCCCTTTCTCCCCCTCCAGAATCCGTCGTTATTCTCTTGTATCTCTCTTAACCCAACATCGTATCCATCCGGCAACGGCTGAGGTTCCGGGATCCCGTCAGATCGTCCGGCATTGCGACAATACGCCCAAGGTGAGTGAACGATGCATCTCTGCACCTCAACTGTGTGTGTGCCAGAGTAAAGACTGAATGCTTCCCGTCCTGCTCAAGTGTGTAACGCAGGTAGCGAGTAACACCGAGTGGTTCCTGTCTGTAGTAAAGATAAGTGTGTCGCGTGCTCACACAACAAGGGTGAGGGTGGGAGCGGAGGGGTCTGGTGGTATGGTTTACAGTACCCCTCACCCACCTGCCCCCTGGAAATCCCGCCCTCCGTCCTAGGGATCAGCGACGCACGCCTGCAACTCCTCACCTAACATCTACCACAGTATCACTTCAACAATAACAACAACACCAGTCCCTAAGCCCAATACAATCAAGACCGCGACGACAACGCCTACATCAACCACACCCACAACAAACAAGTCCACACCAACGACGTCTATTCCACACCACTCGCCAAAGCACGTACGCCCACAACATCCACGCCCTCAGTGCGAGTTGCCTTCAACAACGTTAACCGGAGGGGAACGACTGGTGTCAAAACCTGGCCAGTCACTCCCTCAAACTTTCCTTTTCTCTCCCCTAAGATACCTCTTGTACCTCATCTACCACCGTGGGTCTCCCCTCCCACACCGCAGCCTCTCTTCTCCTGTCGCATCTCACCTACCACCGTGGGATGCCCTCCAAGTGAGGACATCGAGAAGAATTACACTGGGAGTGACGAAGGTTTCCTGCCACTCTCCTCCCTTCTTTCTTATCCATGCACAACCTTCTATCTCTCTTGTTCCTCTGCTCTCATCTACCTCTGGCTTCTCCCTCTCGGTCTCCCAGTTCTCTCGTAACCTTCGTTCCCTCACCATGAGAATGCAGCGGCCTCACCCCACTCTTCTGACACCCTTACACTTGTTCCGTCCTGCCTATGTCACCTAGTACTGTTGGCTGGAGGCCAACGCTTCACTAACTACAAGGCCGGCAGTCATGCTGCTGAAGATTTGATGACAAAAGCATAATTGTTTAATCACCTATCATTACTAATCACTCTTCTCGTTGTTATGAACATCATTATCACTTTCCTCATGTAACTACATCATCAACTGGGAGAAATAATCACCATTGGTCATTATTACTATCAGCTGCATTATTCACAACAGCATCATCATTATCATCATCATTATCTGCATCATCACTATAATCTTTACTAGTATTAACCATCACTATTATCATGCGTCACATCATCAACAGTCATATTCTCCCTATTGTCCCACTGTGTCTGTGCCAGCACCATATGAGTCACCACACTCCACCCGGGCTGGTACATAACGGGGACCTGCCCCGGCTGCTCTGGCGCCCCACCACACACACACACACACACATCTCCCTCAGGGTCAACTCCCCCACGACATGAGAAGTGCACGCCCGCCCCAGCCCCCTCCACAACCACACCGGATGGCATGCTTCTCTCCTTAGGGAGGCCAGGATGTGCAGTGTGTGTGTGTGTGTGTGTGTGGAGGGGCGGAGGTGGCCCATTCTAGCTCCTGACACCATCACTCGCTCCACTGTTCCACCACACATCCCTCCCTACTCTCCCTACTGACAGAAAGCTTGTTGTTTCCCATTTTGAAGTAGGTTACGTGTCATCATTCGAAAGATGTATATACAAAAAGATTCACGAGCCATTGGCAAAAAGACCGTAAGATACAAATCATGAAGAATCCTGAAGGGTTCATACGGAACACATCAGCATACCGGACGTTGAGTGGAGTTCTTTTTATAGTAATTATCATAACGTTCTCTTCCAATTCAAGCGCTAGATTGATAGATAGATAGATAGATAGACAGACAGACAGACAGATAGACAGATTAATAGATAGATAGATAGATAGATAGATAAAAAGTCTTCTCCATGTAGTATGACAGGAAAACGTTCTCTTCCTCTTCGCACGATAGATAAGGATCGAGGTACGACATTTGGCATACAGTTGGACTCAACTGAGGGACTTGAGGCTCCGAAAATTTTCATTCCGCTCGAGAGGTATCGAAACACTAAGCATCACGATACACCTCAATGAGACATGGAAATACTAAACAACATTACGAAATATTGAGACCAGACAGTGAAACGCCAAACATCACGGCACATCGATGGACAAAAGAAAACCCTAAACATGATCACAATGTTTCTTTGTTATGTTGAAGGCTCCAGTCACGGACAAAAGTCCACGTGCGACAAGGCCTTAATTGAAGTAAGAAAAGAGGTTTAGGAGGAGGAGAAATATTTGAGAGGAAAAATATTTCTTAAGAAAGTGGAAAATCTGACTTTTTAAGAAGTGACATAACGTAGACTACAGAAGAATACAAAGGAATTCAAACACTAAAAGACCATTCAGTCCTTTCGAGGTTGTTTCTGACAGTGGAAGATTTCAGAAACTCACAGATTAGTGTGGTAAAGTCAAAAGATATACAGATAATTCAAAGAGAATAACTTGCAGGTTTTGAAGGAGGCGCAAATAATATAAGTCGTGGAGTTGAAGCGAAATGTTTATCACGGCGCATCTTCAACATGTTTATAGCACTGCTTTCAACATTCTAATTGACAAATCGCTCCATATGTTAACAATCCTGTAGAAGAACAAGTTCTCCGCAGCATTCGATGTGAAGCGTTTGCCAACGTGTTTGTATACATCGCAACCTGTGAAATCATACGAATCAACTCTTAAGTAACGTGATAGATCAAGGTTATCAAAACCTTTGATAATTTTGAATGCTTGTATCAGATCACATCTTAACTCTTTCTTTTCTAAGCTAAATAGATTCAAGTCGTTTAATCTGCTCTGGTAAGATTTGTTCTCAGCCCGGAAATCATCTTGGTGGCTCGATCCTGTACTCTTTCCATTATGTCTTTTGTCAGGTAAGGTGACCATAACTGAACACAAATATTCAAAGTGTGGGCGAACCAATGAACTGTAAAGAGCAAGGATGATTTTTCCTTAACTTAAATTCAAAGGCCCAACTTATGAATCCAAGAATTTTGTTCGCTCTTTTCACTGCTTCTGTGCCCTGCTTACTTGGTATTAGGTTACCAGAGATCATTACGCCCAAGCCTTCTTCATTCATCTTTTGCAGTTCAAATGAATTCATACTGTAGTTTGCCTTTTCGTTTTTGCTACCGATAGGCAAAACTTTGAACTTACCGATATCAGAATGCATTTGCCACCTATGAGCCCAGTCCATCAGTTTGTCCATGTCAGTTTGCAGCTGCAGACGTTCAGTTTATTTGTTGATTTAGTTCCCAGCTATGTATCATTAGCGACTTTTGATATTTTGCAATGTAGCCCATTATCACTATCATTAATATATATAAGAAAGAGAACCGGTCCCAAGACTGATCCTTTTGGCACTTCACTTCTTACGTCTAACCATTCTAATGCTAAGCCATTAATCACAACTTTGTTTATGGCCAGTCAACCAATTTCCCATCCACCTTAGTGCAACCCCATGTCGAATGTTTTTTTTTGAAAATCTAGACAGATGACATCAACTGCTTTTCTTTCGTCATACATGTTGGTCATATCATAAAAGAAATCAAGCAGATTTGTCAAACATGAGCAGTTTCTTCGAAAACCATGCTGAGAATCGTGTATTAAGTTGTGGTCCTTTAAAGGATTTGCTGCTCTGTGTCGAATAACGGTTTCCATAAGTTTTCCAAATACAGTCGTGAAGGTAGATGGACGTTAATTTTCGGGCAATGACTGATTACTTCTTTTTCTTTTTTATGTCGATGTTACACTGGCTCACTTCCATTCATGTAGAACTTTTCCCTTAGCAAGTGACATTGAAAAGGGCAGCAGTCAAGGGCTTAACCGTCTCGTTTTTCGCCTCTTTCATTGTCCTTGGATAAAACTTGCTGGTTTCTTCTTTCTATACGAACAGAAAAGACATGTGGCAATATAAAGTTCCAAGGTCTAGTAGTGATGGGAAAAAAAAGATATCTCGAGACAAAATCTAAACATCACGAGACACTGAGACAATACAAGTAATAACCAAACATCAAGACGTAGGTAAAAAGACAAAGAAACAATAAACAAAATCTCAACACAAGACAAAATAATTTTACACCAAACAGTGGTAGTAAAGACCAACAATACGAGGCAGTAAAACATTCTATCCGAAACAATCAATACCCGAAGAGATCGTGGAACAACAGCGGTACTATGAAAATAAATCAGAAATAATGCCGACACGAGCAGAAATGATGTTGAAAAGGAAAAAAAGAAGCGCAATCGAGGGTTGGAAGTGAAAGAAAACGAACCCAACCCAAGTAATGCTAAACCAACGACAACATAAGGAACCGAATCCTTGAACATCTCAGATTGCCGCGAGACTGGTTAACTGAAAATATGAGGAGGACCTTAGTGTCAATATACGACCCAGACATCAAACCAGGGAACTAAAGACAGTCGTGGAGATAAAGGAAACAATGATTTGGCTTCAGTGACAGCCTTAATCGGCAAGACGGCACCTAGAGGTGAGGGAAGGGGAAGGAAAGAGATGGGATGTTGAGGGGAGGGCGTCACGCAATGAAAATTATGAAATATGAATGGCTTTGATTTATCAGTCTCACGAGTAAAACAGTGTTGTGTATATGCATGACTGTGTATGTAATAACCTACTTGTACAGTGGGGGAAGGGAGTTTTACACTCTTGGAACCTTCTCTACTATCATGCAACTTTTTAAACTTCTGTATGCTGTCTACATTTACTACTTCATCATTCAGTTAATTTCATATGCCCAGCACGCTTACACTTTGAAAATACTTACATTATTCTTAGCAAATTTCTGGCTTAATATGATGCTTTGTCCTCTGCTATTTTAATCTACGTCATCAATCTGGTTTAAAAACTTGAAGCTTGTGATCAGGTCACCCCTTACTCTTCTCTCATGGTGGACAAATCTAACGCTTCTAGCCTTTCCCTGTAACTCTGCTTTCTTAATACTGGTACCATCTTTGCTAGCCTTCTCTGGACCCTTCTTTATTAGTTTCTTCAGGTGCGTTTAACAGATTTGAGAAACAAATTCAAGCTTTGGCCTTATGTAGACCGTAAGCAGCTTCCTGAATGTTTTCTTATCCTTGAGCTTGAATGCAATTCTAATATTTGACAGTAGAAAGTTGGTCTCCTTAACTACTCTTCTAATGTGGGACTCTCGCAACAGGAAAGGGAAGAAGTCGAAGCCCAAGTCTCTCTCACACACACGTTCCTGCCAGATAATACTCATATCAAGGCCTTCTTTCAATGTGACTTCATCATCATTATTCTATTCAGGCTGAATTTCATAAACCATGTATCAGACCAACTTTCCAATATGTTTAGGTCCTCTATTAAGTTACTTTTATCCTCCTCGTTTTTTACATATTTTTACTTTCCTTATGACTTTTGCGTCATCTGCAAATGAATTCAGTATGAAGTCCACATTTTCTGGCAAAGTCATTTTACACAGATTAAGAAGAGTAGGGGTCCCAGAATAAAAGTCTGAGGTACTCCACCGGGGACCTCAACCAATTTCGAAAAGGCTTTTCTAACATGTATTCTTTGATCTCTTCCACTTTGATTATCTTTTATCCGACGAAGGATGTCTGCCCCTTATTCCTGCCAGGTGATCCAGCCTATCAATCCTCCTCCAATGCGGTTTAGTGCCAAATGCTCTCTGGTGGCCCAAAAATAAACAATCCGCCGAGCCCTCTCTTTTGTCAAAAGAAAAAAAGAAAAACAGAGCTCATGCTCTTGTTGAAATCTAAGAGATTCGTTATATAGGACCTCCAATTCCTGAATCGGTGCTGTCTTTCATTCAGGTATTTCTCTGCAGTCATCCTTTTCCATACTGATTTATCTTTTACACTATCTTACATACCACACTCGTCAAGGAGATCAGCGCATCTTCCTCTTCTTCACTGTTACACATAGGCAATGAAGTCTACTCTTTTCCACCCCCTTGGCACTTTGCCTTCCTCCAGCAACATCTTAAACAGTAATTCACGTGATCTGTAACGTGTATCTGCACAAGAATTCGGCACTTACGGTAACACTTCATTTGGACTAAAAGAGCCTTGTATGGTTCAAAACCGTCCAGCATTCTTCTATTGTCTATTCTATCTATCTTAATGCTTTTTACAACCTTTTCCCATACCATCTCACTGGTGGTGGGACTAATAGTGTCTTCTACTGTGAACACGCCTCTGAACTTGTTAATCAGTTCCTCACATATCCTTCATCCTCAACAGCTCGTTCTGAATACCTTAGCCTAGTTAGCTGCTCTTTCACTGACAACTGACTCCTGATGAATTTATGGTTGAGTTTCGGATTTAATCCTGACTTGTCCACAAGCGTCTTTCCAAAGTTTCTACCTTCCTTCCTTCTTATCGTGTCATATCCGTTCCTTGCTCTCTTGTGCCTTCAGATGTCGACTAGCTGAAGTTAAGCCTATATCTTCGTTACTGCACATCTCGAGGTTCCTTTGCTTTCTAATGGCTTTGACAGGACCATTTCTCACTCTTTAGTAACCTTCCTTCTGTATTTCAGTTGAGAAGTTGCAATGTTCCTGCTCCTTCAATGTAAGTTTCACAGAATCTTCCAACACATGGCCTGGATCCTGACTATGAACTCTGTTTCTCAATCTATGTTACAAGAGACTTTGTTGGGTTTTATGTAGTTTTAACGATTATATCTCCCCTCTAAATTTTAATCCATCTGCGCTCTTTCAACATGCTCATTCACGACGTAATCGGGCTTAAGCACTCTTTCTCTTTTTTTTTTTTCAAATATGTGTCATATATGATATTTTCAACATTTATCGTACAATGTTTGAAGATAAGATCTGGCAATGATGGTGTATCAGTCCCTTTCATCCTCGTGTGTTTACTGACATGCTGGTATAGGAAAATTTTCCTTATAAACTTGAAAAACTTGTGTTTCCACTACTCTCTGTCACTATGGGAAGCCAGACTCCTGAAGTTTATCTTTTTACAGATGACATCCACCATTATCAGTACTTTACCATACCTAAAAAAGATTAATATTTACTGCTTCATCCTAATTCTTCCTTTACTGCTTTAATTACGTAGTTCTTTTTGATTGAACTCTTTAGGGAATATATGGTAACACCAATATGCATTTCTTTCCAACGGTCAGTCTACTCGTTATGTACTGTCTGAATGAGCCATCTTTAACTATTTCCTGAAATTTAAGGTTTTTTTCTTAATAAGATAGCCAATCCTCCTCCTCCTCTTCCTCCTCCTCCTCCTTCTAATCTATCTTATCTTTCTCTCCTTGCTCTCATGTATCCTTCTGTGAGCCACTATTCTTCTTGGTCTATGTAAATGACTTTGCCAGAAACTATGGACTTTTTCCTGAATTCATTTGCAATGATGCAAAAGTAATAATGAAAGCGTAAAAAACAGGAGGATCTCATCGACTTATCTCTTTCGTAAGTTACGTCTCCACAACTCAATATCAGGAACATCTTCCGTAACATGATCCTTAAATTCCCACTCTTTATCATTTACTCCCAACCTAACACTCCAAGACCTACCTGCGGTACCGACAGGGCTGTTCCGTTCTCTTACCTCATTAGGTCTCTCATTTTTTGCCTCCTGACTGTGTTTTTTCCTTTTCTCTCCTTCTTCCCTCAGTCTATCACGTTTATTACTCCATCATACCTTGTTTTAAAGTTTCTTACTTCACCTGAGTACCTCCAGGATAAATGAAACCAAATCGAACGTAACCACAACTGGTCGTTGCTTCATGTCTTGATCATAAGCACCCAGTACTCCCCTCTATCACAGAAACTGCTTCTGGAAAATCTAGAGCTCCAGTAATTTTTCAATGGGCATTCCTTTTTTCTTTCCCTATTACTATTCATCTGGTATATGACTTTCTTTACGTCTTTCAACCTTCTTCAGTGATGATTTGTCTATTGATTCTGCCCTATCTAGAATTCACAACCTAAACACGCTAACCATCTCATCATACTGTGAGTCAGGCCTTTTTTGTTAAAGAGTAAACAGCAACATACCATTAGGTCCTTTCGAAGTTGCTTGTGATAGGGGAAGATATCAGAAACTCGCAGATTGATGTGGTAAAATCTACACAAAATCTTGAAAGAATGACAAAGAAATCAACGGCCGTACAAAAGAAATACTTAACTCTGCGGCTCAGCTGAAAATATTACGAGAAGGGAGAACAGATCTCAATCGGGAGGCAAAGAAAGGCACAGAGCAGACCCTTTAACACCAGAGGGATATTTGATAAATATCAAGGTCACGAACACCACGATAAGAACAAGGAAGAAGACAAGTGTCTTATAATAAAGTAAAAGGAAAGTAGGGACATGATGCAATGAAATAGGAAATATTTCAAACACACAACACTGACGGAGTGACAAGATGGGGAAATATAATTCCCCCTTGCAAAACAGCGAGAGGAAAGCGTTAAGATGTGAGGATCTTGTAATTGCATATTTGTAATTTACCTGTTTATACTGTACGGGAAGGGAGTTCTATATTTGTGTCAGGCAACAGGACATGAAACAAACAACAAACAAGCTTAACATTTTAAATAAATAAAAAAAAGATGACGCACCAACGCTATAATGAAATAATGTGGCAAATACGTGAAGTGATTAATATAACAGAGATACGAATGTAATAAAACCAGATGTTAGAGATATAAACAAATAGAATAGCAAATCTAAATACGAGAATCATGATCAAACGAACGACATGAAAATGATATGGAATGAAATTACATAATGAATGCGCACGAGCAAAAAAAAACATAAAAACAAATGCATAACAAAATAAAAAAAAATCCAGAAATTACACAATTCCGTCGTAAAAGACAAAAATATAGATACTGATTTTTATGGAAAAGGACGAGAAACAGCCTGGTCGTTGTACAGATGTAAAGGTGGAACAGATGTGTATGGTAACAGGCGGAGAAGGAGGCAGTGGTGCAGGTTATGATATTAAGGGACACAGCGATAGCTTCCTTGGCAGAAAAATGACATGCTTGAGTACTTTTGTTTCAATACGAGAAAGAGGGAGTCAAAATGCTTAATCAGTTACTTGGGAGTACTTAAAAAGAGATTTTACCAAAAATAAGGACTAGCGGGTAGCGCTCGCTGCAGGAAAATGGAGATTTAACGAAAGACACGTGTGAAGTCTGTGCTGTCAAGTGTTATGTATAAAATGGAGAGATTGTGGACCAAATGCCAAAAGCCGACATGTGGGTGGGGTAGAAAGAAAAGAGCGAAGGAGCGACACTTGATAGCAATTGAAGTGCTGGCTCTCTGCGCAGCCATCACTAACTCTTCAGATACTAGGGCGAACAGTACCGATAAGTACCTGACACCAAGAAGGAGAGAGAGAGAGAGAGAGAGAGGTCTTTGTATGTATATATATTTGTGTGTGCAATTCCCTATTTGTACTCTGTGGATAGAGAGATTTACATTCGTGGAGCTCCATCTCTTGAACTTTCTCTACCATCATATAACTTTATAAATTTCTATATGCTGTCCACATTCACAGTTTCACCATTCACTTCACTGTATTCAACCACTACTTCCACACTTTATAAAAGCACCACTTCACATCTTTAACAAAATTCTGGTTTAATGTTATCTCGTTTTTCCATCTTTGCACCTTTCGAAGACTTGATCATTTTTGGCATCATCCTGGTTTAAAAACCTTAAAAGGATATGATTAGGTCACCCCTTACTCTTCTCTCGTCCATGGCGAACAGATTTAGGGAATTCAACCATTCCCCATCACTCAGCTGTCCTCTAGTACCGACTTTGTTACTTTCCTCCGAGTGCGGTGACCAACCTCAAAAAAGATATTAAAGTTTGGTCTTATGTAGGGAATGAAGAGCTTGTTGAGCATTTCTTGACCCACGTACCTGAATGTCATTCTAATGTCTGCCAGCAGAGTGTTTGCCTCCAGTCTTGTCCTAAGGTGGGACTCTGGCGACAGGCTAGGGACAATATGTTACCTCAAGCGCCTCTTGTACACAGATTCTTGCAGCTTATTTCCTGGTGGATTAATACTCAAGTCGCAGGATAATTTTACTGTGTCCCATCCTCATTACTCTACATTTACTCGAGTTGAATTTCATCAGCCATGTTTCAGACCAGCTCTGGAGCTTGTCTAGGTCCCTTTGTACATTGAAGCAATCCTCCTCCTTTTTTTCTTTAACTTTCCTCATGACTTTCACATCATCGGTGTACATAGTCAGGTTGGAGTCCAATCTTTCTGGCATATTATTCACGTAGGTCAAGAGGAGCAATTATCTTAGAACAGAACCATGTGACACGTGAAACAGGTGTATTTCTGAAACCTGAATCAGCGTTGCGGTGAGGGAGTCGCATCTCCAAGCATTACTGGGGGG
>JAYMFT010192397.1:0-11831 GCA_038088735.1 Panulirus argus
CGTGAAGAGGTAAATGCACACCACCACGGGAGAGAGAAAATAAGAAACAGTAAGTGCTTTCGTTTATCACAAACTCAGACAGTGTGGTAAAGGTACAAGTGGTTGAGTGATTAAATACCCAGGCAAGTTTGAGGCGTGGCTTCATTAGCTAATCCCCAGGGGAGGTCAGGTGGTCAGTCTACTGATCTGACCTGACAAAGCTGGGGGCGGTGAGGTCTACTAATCTAACCTGACCTTGATCCCCTCAATGGTGTATGGACAGGGTTATTCCAGGGGATACTTCTTAATAATTGTTTCATTAAACAATTTGTCACATTCAAAATAGCAACAGGACATATTTATATTATGATTAAATGTGCCACATATCAAACATGATTCAATTACATTCCTTTCACTGAAACAATTTGATTTAGCCATAATCTTAGCTTTTTCCCAGTCAATGTGGTGATCAAAAACAGCTTACATGTTGATATAAGCCGCTATTCTGTTGGGATGTCCTAACAATGATCTCAAACACACACAACACTCACTCCCTACACTAATAACATCAACACTAAAGCAACACACAAACAAAATACCCTCAGAACCCAAACTGCCAGAAGATTTGGACAAAAAACAATCCCTGACCTTTAAACTATGCCTCACCTGCCTGGTCTTTCACCCTCTCAAATCCAAATATAACAAAGCTGCAAACCACACAAAACAGTTCACTTAGAATGGTCACCAGCTGCCTACCAACCACAACCACATATCCCCTTCACAATGGAACAAATATTCTCACAGTACAGTCTCATCTCAATATGCTCAACACTCATTTCTATGCAACAACACCTACACTCTATAACTAGCAACCAACCCCCAGTTGAAATAAAAAGCTTACCCTTGCCTCATACTTCAGTAATTTTAATTAATAAATTTCCTCAACCCAAACACATGTAGTACTGACAAAGCACATACACACGGAAATAACCAAAGAAGGACATAACAACTGACCTCCCAACTTCTTATACTTCAGCCCAAAAGACATACACCCATCAGAAACCACACTTCCATGACAGGTATGAGTCCTACTCTCCTACTCATGTTCTTGACATTATCCATCACAAGAAAACTACAAACACCATTTTGACATATCCCAAGACCAGCTTTAACATGTATTGGACATATGAAATGGATGATAACAATTTTCCTCTCGGCACCGGGGATCCGAACCGCAGTCTTACAGCATAACAGGCTGGTATACTACCACTGGACCATGATGCAACAAAGCTTTCCATCTCAGACTAAACAATGGTCCATGAGATCCCCAATCCAACTCCCATCACATCTCATGTCCTAAGAGAGTGAAGGAAAGCCCATGCCCACAAAGGTCACAGAAAGAATCAAATCAATCCTCTAGCAACATGGTGAAGTTTATATGTATCTCTTTAAAATGTACTGAGAACATGGAATAGATGATAATTATCTATCTCTGGGTACTGAGGAATCGAACCCCTGGTCCTACCATAAGACAGGCTGGTATGAAACCACTGGACCACAAGGCGACTAAAGCTTCTCCCTCAGAGCAACCAATGGTCCATGAAATTGCAAGTCACATCTCGTGACCTGGGAGGGTGATGCAAAGAATGCACCCACAAGGTTCATAGTTATCATCAAATCAATCCCCCGCATTTTTATCAAAGTACTTCTAACTCCCTGTTACTGGAAGTAACTAATGCTGCATTAGAGGTGCTGGACCCCCTGGAAAGAGGATCTGTGTAATACCAGGACCCTTTCTTAAAAAGGGGGTTCTTGGAGGCAATTACATACTGCATATATAAACATACATACTACATCCTAGTAATATCAAAGAATACCTATCCTTGGTAAAGTCAAACAATGATTACTGATTTGGACCCGAAGCTTACAGATGACTGGGACCATGCCATCATGTCATGATATGTTTAATCATGTGACTTCATCAGTCTGGTGTCAGGTCAGGCAGTTACAGGAGTATTCTAAGGTCCTTGAGCGACTTAGTCAATATTATTGTCGTTACATTTTTTCTTTATTCTACTTTCCATTAATAAGACACATTTATAAGTTGGCAATGAAATCATTTCCATTTTTCTATGCATTCTGCTATTCTATCCTAAAAGAGAAATAACTTATTTGCAGCACTGTAGAAGCACTCAACAGCCAGCTTTCTTCTTACGAGATTTCTTACTTAGACAACTTTACTAATGTACCCCCCATAAACTGGACTTCCTTAACAAAAGAATAAACACCTCAGTGGCCCCACTATTTGTCTTCCTCCCTAAAAGCAGTACAACAGGTTGCTTTGCTGAAAATGTGGTCCAGACTTATCTGTTATTCATCTTTTTTTCCTGTATATATGTGCAGTTCATGCAACTGTCCTCTTCTCATTACCCTTCCACCAAAATGACCATCTTAAAGTTTAATTGATAAATCTCAGTTCTGTACTATTACTTCAAAAGACCTTAAAGCAGTTAACAGAAGTAACAGATAACTGAGCTTGAAGAAGTGATTTTCATGCCAAACTCACCAATTACTGGAAGAAAATGTGTTCCATGAGCCATATCTTTTACACTTGAAGTTGCTGCCGGCAGACGAAGAAGAATCTTAGGACCAGCAATAATAAGAGGTTTGCGGTAGTTCCTTATTATCTGTAAAACAAAAAAAGTACATTTTAAAGCCTTTTTTTTTTACAACACAACAAGCAACCTACAAGAAGAGGTGAATGTCACAATCCAACAAACACCTTCTCTAACTGCCAAAAGTAAAAATACCTGTATGGACGTCCTATCCATGTATCCATCTTTTTTTCACAGTTGTTCACCATTTCTCACATTAGTAAGATAGTGCCAGGAACAAATAAAGAAATGGCCTTATCACTCACATCCATTTTCTGGATGTTATGATTAATGCTCCTAAAACACAGCCCCCCCCCTAATCAACAATCAGGCCCCACACACTTTTCCTTGATTTCCCACTGCCACATTCAATGCCTAGGTTCAGTCCATTGAAAGTACATCATCCCTTGTATACAACAACACTCCAGTTCACTCTATCTTGTGCATGTCTTTCACCCTCTCACATGTTCAGGCCCCGAGCTCTCAATATCTTGTTCACTCCATCCTTCCATGTCCAATTCAGTCTTCTGCTTCTCCTTGTGCCATCCACAATGGGCACATATACATCCTTTCTGAAACTCACTATCCACACGTCCAAACCATTTCAGCATACCCTCTTTAACTCAACCATATTTCTATTCTTACTAACCCTCTCTCCTATCATTTCTTACTTGATAAACATTTCATTCCAACACATTCACCCACTTCCATATATTCTCATCTACTGTCCCATTCCTTTAAATAAACCTATCTTCATCCTCCCAGACAGAGATCTCTCTTTCATCATATTCCTCAATATTCCCAGGACCTTCTCCTTACTCACCCTATTACTTACTTCAGCTCCCATGGTTCCACTGGCTGCTTGCTGCCATGTCCACTTACAGATATCTAAAAGCATTCCACTTCCTCCAAGTTTTCTCTATTCAAACTAACATCCTACCCCAACTAACCTGTCTCCCTTTCTATCTATAATTATAATTTCATTCTCAATTTCATGAGGTGGATCAGGTGCATACAGCCTCTGGAAATTATTCACACACCTTTACAATCCTGCTCAGTGTCTTAAAATGAAACTTAGAGTTCCACACTTATTAAGAGTTTTTTACATTTTCTCTTTCACCTTCATCATATGACACCTACCTATCTATCTAGCTACTGATACCCATTCCCTCTGGGAACTCTATCAAGGGAGTGGCCATGGCAAAAGAGTCTTCAAAGCTGGTGAAACTCTAGTGCCGCTTAAATCGTATGACACCAACATTTCCATTTACACAACCAACACTAGACAAAATTATTCCAATGCATCCAATCCCTATTCATTTCTCTTGCATCTTTATGTGAAATATTCCGAACTCCAGTCAAGTCTCCCACTGCATCTTTCCATCTCTTCACTATTTCACCAATCCTTCATGCATTTTCTAATGTACTATTATAGATGTTCTTGACGTGTATCAGGGAGTGAGCCACCATGGCATGTCATGGAGTCAGGCTCCCTAATGTGTCAGGAAGTGAGCTGCCCTAGTGTATCAGAGAGTAAGCCACCATAGGGAGTGGCCTGCCATTGTGTTTCAGGGAGTGAATTGTCCTCAGGTGTCAAGGAGTGTCACTGTAGTGTGTCAAGGTGCCAGGGAATGAGCTACTGTAGTGTCAGGGAGTGAAGTGCCATTGCGTGTTTGGAAGTGTCAGGTATATCAGGAAGTGTCAGGGACTGAGTTGCCATCATGTGTTAGGGAGTGAACTACTGTAGTGTGTCAAAAGCAAGTCACCCTGTAGTGTATCAAGGAATGAGCCACCACAGTATGTCAGGATGTGAACTGCCATCATGTGCCAGGGAGTGAGCCACTACTGAGTCTCGGAGAGTAAGCCATAGTAGTGTGTCAGGGACTGAGATGCCATAGCATGTCAAGGAGTGAAACACTGCAGTGTGTCATGGATTAAGCTGCCATCAAGTCTCAGGGAGTGAGCTACTGTAATGTATCAGGAAGAGAGGCATAGTAGTGTTTTAGGGAGTGAGCCATCACTGAGTGTCTGGGAATGAACTACTGTAACGTGTCTGGGAGTGAGCCGCCATAACGTGTCTAGGAGTGAGCTGCTTAGTGTGTAGGAGAGTGAGGCACTATAGTTTTTCAGTGAGTGAGTAGCCATTTACTGCCAGGGAGTGAGCCACCATAGTGTGTTGGGGAGCTAGCTTCAGTACTGTGTCATGGAGTGAGCTGCTGTTCATGTGTCAGGGACTGAACAGCCATACTGTGTCAGAAAGTGGACTGATGTAATGTGTCAGGGAGTGAGCTGCCATACTGTGTCAGGAAGTGAACCATCGTCAAGTGGCAGGGAGTGAGCTGCTGTCACGTGTTGAGGAGTCATCTGCTGTTAAGTCTCAAGGAGTGAGGCACCACTGAATGTCAAGGAGTGAGCTGCAGTAGCGTATAAGTGAGTGAGACATCACAGTGTGTTGGAGTAAGCCACTGTAGTGTGTCAAGGAGTGAGCCACCATAGTGTGTCAAGCAGTGAACTGTCAGTGTGTCAGAGTTAGCCAATGAAATGTGTCAAAGAGTGGACCACTGTACTGTGTCATGGAGTGAGGAACTGTAGCTTGTCAAGGAATGAGCCACTACTGAGTGTTAGGGAGTAAGCCACCATAGTGTGTCAGGGAATGAGCCATCAGTTAGTGTCAGGAGTGCACCACCACAGTGCGTCAAGGAGTGACCCACCATAATGTTTTTAGGATTGACCCATTATTATGTGTCAGGGAGTGAGCCATCATAGTACGGGAGTGTGCTGCCATAGTGTGTCAAGGAGGGAGCAGCTGTCACGTCATGGAGTGGGCAGCTGTCATACGCCATGGAGAGAGTCCCAGCAGTGGGTCAGGGTGTTAGCATTCCTGGTGAATCAAGAAGTAAGGCTGCCATAGAGTGTCAGGAAGTGAGCTGATGAAGTGTCTCAGGGAGAAGCTACTATGAAGTGTCAAGGAGTGAGCCACTGTGGTGTGTCACAGTGAGTCACCATTGTGTGTCAGAGAGTGAGCCACTGTGGTGTGTCGCAGTGAGTCACCACTGTGTGTCAGAGAGTGAGCCCCTTGAGTGTTTCAGGGAATGAGCCACTGTAGAGTCTTGGAGTGAGGCACCATAATTTGTCAAGGACTGAGCCCTTGTAGTGTGTCAAAGAGTGTGAGCCACTGTAGTGCATCAGGGAGAGTCATTGTTGTCAGAGAGTAAGCCACTGTAGTGTGTCAGGGACAGCCACCCTTGTTTGTCAGGGAATAAGCCATCTTTATATGTCAGGATGAACCACCCTCACATGTTAGGTAGAGAGCAGCTGCAGTGGCTCAGGGAGATGCACCTCACATATGAGCCACTACAGTGTGTCAGAGTGTGAGCCGCCATACTGTCATGAAGTGAGCTGCAGTAGTTTGTCGAGAAATGAGCTGCCTTTGTGTGTTAGGGAGTGAGCTGCCTTCGTATGAGTCACAAAGTTCAGAGGGTATTTTGAGGAAATTACGCCAAGTTGTTTTTTGATTCAGGAGAAAAACTAGAGGCATCTCTTTTGAATCTTGGGTACCAGGGACTGCAAATATGTTTCCTTGCCCAATATGCAGTAACAAGGTATACTTTACATACCAATGAAGAAGGAAATAAGCAGCAGTGTCTTGCTGTTAACTTTAATACCTACTTACAATGATAGAGTACAGAAATAGGCTAAAAGTGAGATATAAATCCTATGAATATTGTCTAAAAGACCTAAACTAGAGTGAGAAAAATATAGGTTGAGAAGTTACCCAATACAAACTTTTAAAATTATAAAACTAATAATACTCAGGTTAGCAACTATCAACGGCTAGAATAGAAAAAAAAAATTCTCTCTAATGAGACTGAGTAGTATATTCTTAAAAAGATAGTTAATGTGTGGAGTAGTTGAATGCAACATTTTTAAGATTAGACAATAAATATTTTGCATCAAGTCTAAGACTGACATCATTTGTGGTTTTGTAGATACGTGATTAAAAAATGTTACTGTTTTGCATTTATACTTTTATGTTTCTTATGAGGTGATGCTTCTGTCTCTGCCAAACGCATAACAGAGGTTATCCCTGTGGGAATGGAAGCATTTATCCCCTCTTCCTCCAAGATGACATCTTCATCCAATCCATGGTTCAATCGTTCCCATTCTGAGGCCATTCAAACAAGGGATGAGGCATATCGGATTTGGAAAAATTCTCCTTTCTCTGGCTCCAATTCAGTTTTTATCTCTGCCCGTAATTGCTGCAAGCTCGTTATCCGTAAGGCAAAGCATTCCTTTATACAAAGGAAGTGCAATAACTTCTCATCTTCCACTGATAGGTCTTTCTGGTCTTTAGCTATGGGCATCTCTGAAACTTCTGTCACTCTACCTTTCTCTCACTTTTCCAGACTGATGGTACTATAGCCGTCTCTCCCGTAGACAAAACAACTCTCTTTGGTTCCTGCTTCTCCTCTAACTCCACCTTGGATGACTCTAACATACCTTCACCCCCTGATGCTCCACTTGCTAATCCTATGTCTTCCTGCAATCTGTTTTTGGACTGTCCGAAAAGTGCTTTTTTCTCTGGAAACAAGCAAGGCTTATGGTCCTGATGGCATCCATTCCCATGTACTGAAAGCCTGCACCTCTGAACTTGCACCTGTGCTTGCCCTTCTGTTCCATTTCTGTTTAAACACCAAAACTTTTCCCTCTGCTTGGAAATATGAATTGATACATTCCATCCCTAAGAAGCATGACCATTCTGACCCCTCTAACTATCGTCCTATTGCTCTGACATCTACCATTTCCAAAGTCTTTAAATCCTTCCTCAACTCCTATATCCTTGAACACCTTGAAAATCACAGTCTTCTCTCTGATCACCAGTATGGCTTTCATAAGGCGATATCCACTGGTGATATTCAATCCTATCTTAGTAATGTCTGGTCATCATCCCTGAAAGATTTTGGGGGTCATATGTAGTTTCCCTTGACATATCTAAAGCTTTTGACAGAGAGTGGCATTGGAGGTCTCATCTCTAAGCTCCCCTCTTTTGGCTTCCCTCCCTCATTTTGCTACTTCTCTAACTGATCTATTTCTGTGGTTGTTGATGGATCACCCTTCCCCCTTTTCTCCATCAACAGCGGTGTCCCTTAAGGTTCTCTCCTATCTCCTACACTTTTTCTCTTTTTTTCACCAATTTCCTCTCCTCCACAAATAATCTAATGCACTCACTGGCTGACTGCTCAACACTACATTCATCCACATCCTTCAGTTCTGCTCCCACTTCTCTCACTTAATCTCATCTTGACACAGCTTCCTTAATAAACTCAGACCTGGACAGGATATCTCAGAGGGGTACAAAAAATTTTGTTAAGTTTAGTGCCTTTAAGACCCAATTTCTACCAATCTCTCTATTGAAAACTCCTCACAACTATCATCTCTCCTTTGACGGTTCTGTAATTACACCTCTTGATTCACTGAATATACTTGATATTACTGTAACATCACTCTTTCTTGGTAACCCCACATTATGGGAATAGCTAGGTCTGCCTCTAAGAAACTGAGTGTCCTGTTAAGTTGTCGAAAGTTCTTCTCTTCTAAACAGTTGCTCCTTTTATACTTTTATACAAGGGATTGATTTGTCCTTGTATGGAGTACTGCTCTCACATTTAGGGTGGTTCTAGCTCTGTATCCTTACTTGAGAGAGTTGAGTTGAAAGCAGTCCGACTTATAAAATGTGCCAGGCTAACTTCCAAACTTGATCCCTATGCCCTATGCCGCAATGTTGGTTCACTTTCTCTCCTCAGTAGGTATTACTTTGGATTTTGCTCCTGAGAGCTGGTTGCTTGTGTGCCCACACCACTAGTTAGACCATGCAATATTCGGCAAGCTGCCGTGTCACATGATTGTGTGGCCATCAGTAACTCAAGGGTGTGCCGTTCTGATAACCTCTTCTCTCCTTACATGTCGAAGCTTTGTAACTCTGTACCTTCTCATGTCTTTTCCACTAATTATAATCTGGCACATTTCAAAAGTCAGGTCTTTCACTTTCTCAAAAATTCATGAATGCCTTCCCTTGTCTTTTCTTTTTCTGTTTCATAATTCTCTCTATATCTCAATTAAGGCCCTGCCTTAATGTGGACTTTTGTCTGTGACTGGAGCCTTCAACATAAAAAACAACCTGAAGCCTTGAAAGAATCCAGTGGTTTGTTGATATTTGCTTTTCTCAGTAACTCTGTGTAACTGTTCTATTAATTGAATATAACAGGGATTCCATCAATTTAATCTAGGTCCATGTGGATCTCAGCCCACCTTGAGCAATCAGTCATCAGCTCACCATCACTCAGTGTGATGCTAATAATAAGAGTGGGAAATTCGACAATGACCAAGACTATTTCTGTGTATGTATGTATGTATCAACTATTGAAGTTATCAATCACTGACAAGTTACTAATCACTTGTTCATCATCACTTATGGGTCTCTGTAGTTGGTGTCCACGATTCAGCATGGGCCAGCCTAGGGTTAGAACCACATGGGTTCAAATCCCAGGTATGACAGTTGGTCCACCCTGAACCCGAATGTTCCTCCTTCCCTTGGGGCTGCTAAGTAATGGTTACCTGACTTAAACTGTGTGTGTGTGTGTGTGTGTGTGTGTGTGTATGTGTGTGTGTGTGTGTGTGTGTGTGTGTGTGCATACATGGGAATAAAGACACAGTACACACAGCGCCCGCCAATGAAGTAGGTGCCAGCAGGCCTGTGGCAATTACAGTAATGCAAATCACTTTACCCCATCTAAAATAGTGTTGGTATCCATCAGTGAAGTTGGCGCCCCAAGGAGTAATGGCAAATATGCAATATGCCAGTGTACCACATAATCCCACCTCAACAGCAGTATAGCTGTTGTAGGATGCAGCAATGTTTTGTTGTGTTTCCCAGTTATGCCCTGGATATTCGTTTTTTTCCCTTTTCATACCATTACCACCTACTTTAGCTGCACTTTACAAAGGATATAAGCCACTTAAGGAAACTTCTGATATTACTGGTGTGAGCTTAAGATCAGTACAACAATTTAGAGCTTAAGATCAGTACAACAATTTAATGATAGTGGCGGCACTGCTACATCAACCAAGTGAAACACCCTGGAAAGGCCAGAAAAACCTCTGCATGAACTCTGAATGTTTTTAGACATGTAGTGGATGCAGTTTCACACAAGTGCAAAAGAAGTAAAAGGCAAAACCCTAGAGAACACAGCAATGTGTCAGTAAAGTCAGTGCAGTGGCACTTCACAAGGACCATAGCTGCAAGCTGTGTCCCTAAACGCTCATAACTCTGTAGGTGACATTAGAAAAGAGTAGATTTTTGCAAGAGATGTGTAGTGTGGGATATGGATAAGTTCAGAGGTGTCTTGTGGATTGGTGAGTCCACCTTTTCAGTGTGTACGGTCGATAAGACTGATCTATTTGACCCAAAGTACACTGTAAGCACTGTAAAGTTCCCTAATTCACTGATGGTATGCGACTGTTTCAGCTATTATGGCATTGGGGACCATGTAGTGTTACCAAAGAGTGAAACTATGAGCAGACACAGTTACCTCTGGCTGCTGTGTAACCACCTTCCAGATTTGTTCAAAAAGTGCAAGACCGAAGTGTTCATGCAGGATGGAGCTCCCTGCCACACTGCCAAACTAGTCACTAACTGGCTTAAGGACTTCGCAGTTGAGTTTTTTGGTAACTGGCCTAGGAATTCACTAGATTTAAAAGTAACAGAAAACTTGTGGGCACTAATGAAAATGAAATTACGTAATTGGGATAATTTGTCACTCACTACCTAGGCTGGAGGTGGCCATTTATGAAATCTGGGCAAAGAAGGGCCCAAAATAGCTTCAGCAACTTGCTAATTCAGTTTCTGATCATTTTAAACAGTGTATAAAGATAAAAAGGACAGTTTTCATAGTTTCATTTCATGTTTAACCTTGATGGTTGTGCTGCAGCCCCTTCGTGCCTACTTCATTGGCAGGCACTGTATATACAAGGTTGAAAGATGGAGCAACATGATTGTAAACTCTCTTCCCATAACAAACAAACAATAATCATAGTTAAATCAATAGTAAAGGTGGGCAGAGATCATTACCTAACTGTCGGTAAGAGCCAATCCATCACCCAACCACATAAACAAGGAGGCAATTATTCTAGGGATATATGTCACCACTGTGCAGTTTTTAGCACTTATTGCTGTAATAGAAATATGCTCCAGCCACATAATTTTGAGTATATCTATATATCTATATATCTTGTATATCTTTTTTTAATGTTGAAGGCTCCAGTCACAGACAAAGGTCCACATCAAGGCCAGGCCTTAACTGAAATATATAGAGAATAATGAAATGGAAAAAGAAAACACAAGGGAAAGTATCTATGAATCTTTGAGAAAGTGAAATATCTGTCCTTTGAAATGTGCCAGGCCATAGTTCCTGGGAAAGACATGAGAATGTAAGTAGTTTAAAAGCTTCAACATGTAGGGAAAGAAACAGGTACCAAAACAGCCCACCCTTGAGTTACTGATGGCCACATAATAATCATGTGACACAGCAGCTTGCCGAAAATTGCGTGATCTAACTAGTGGTGGGGCCACACAAGCAACCAGCTCTCGGGAACAAACACCGAAGTAATACATATAGAAGAGGAAAAGTGAAGCAAGATTGCGACATAGGGCAAGGGGGTCAAGTTTGGAAGTTAGCCTTGGACAGTTTATAAGTCAGACCGCTTTCAAATCAACTCTGTCAAGTGAGAATCCAGAGCTAGAACCACCCCAAATGCGAGAGCAGCATTCCATGCAAGTACGAATCAATCCCTTGCATAAACGGAGCAACTGTTCAGAAAAGATGAAGTTTCAACACCTAAACAGGACACCCAGTTTCTTAGAGGCAAACTTAGCTATTCCCATAATGTAGGGTTTCCAAGAAAGAGTGGATGTTACAGTAATACAAAGTATGTTCAATGAGTCAAGAGGTGGAATTACAGAACCATCTAAGGAGATATGAGAGTTGTGAGGAGTTTTCGATAGAGGGATAGGTAGAAATTGGGTCTTGGAGGCATTAAACTTTACAAGATTTTGTGTACCCAGTGAGATATCCTGTCCAAGTCTGAGTTTATTGAGGAAGCTGTGTCAAGATGAGATGCAGATCGAGTGAGAGAAGAGGG
>JAYMFT010192408.1:0-11831 GCA_038088735.1 Panulirus argus
TATATATATATGTGTGTGTGTGTGTGTGTGTGTGTTTAAATTTTTTAGCGGTAGCGCTAGGAAAGGACAAAGATACGGCCTCATTCACTCATAGCCACACTTCTACTGCCATGTATAATGGCACTGAAATCAGAGCCCTCTATCCAAAACCAGGCCCCACAGACCATTTCGAGGTTTACTTCGACAGCTTTACATGCCTTGCATCAGTCCATTCATAGTACGTAGTCCCCTTTATGCCACATCACTCCAATGCGCTCTATTCCTTGGACGCTTTGCATCCTCCTGCATACTGAGGCCCGTAAACTTCAAAGTATTCTTTACTCTATCCTTCCACCTCCTCCTTGGTTTCCCCCTTTTCCGTGTTCCTTCCACTTCTGAAATGCATACCCTCTTAGTCATTCTCTCCTCACTCATCCTCTCTGTATGTCCAAACCATTTCAGCACACTTTCACCTCTGTCATACATACTACTCTCACTATCATATGTCTCTCTTACCCTGTCATTTCTTATTCGATCAACCCTCCTCAAACATTCAATTTCCAACACATCCACCCTCTTCTTTGCATTTTCGTCTAGAGCCCACGCCTCGCATCCATCCAGCACCGACGGGACCACTATACCATCAAACACCCCGTCTCTGCCCTTAAAGAGAGTGACCTCTCTTTCCGCACACTCCTCAAACCGCCAAAGACCTTTGCCCCCTCACCCACCCTATGACTCACTTCAGTTTCCATGGAGCTGTTCACTGCCGTGTCCACTGCTAAGTATCTAAATCACTGCGCTTTCTCCAACTTCTCTCCACTGAAACACACACACACCAAATAATCTGTTCATATTCCTGCTAAGCCTTATAACCTTGCTTTTCTTCACATTAACTCTCAACGCTCTCTTTTCAAACACTCTTCCAAACACATAACACGAGTCTATGCAGTTTCTCATTTGAACCAGCCACCAGCGCCGTGTCATCAGCAAACAACAACTGACTCACCTCCCAAGCCCCTCCCACCTCGAACAGACTGCATACCTGCCCCTTTCTCCAACCATAAACAAACTAAACAGCCATGGTGACATCACACACCCCTGCCGCAGACCCACCCTCACCTGGAACCACTCACCCTCCTCTCATCCTATCTGGAACAAATGTCTTACTCTCTTCACTGCTAGTAGGATAAGTAGGTGTTACCGGACTCCGCCTGTCTGAGGTTAAACCGCGAGAGAAAAGTCACCTTTGGCGAGGCTGTATCACCGTCATTTGATGAAAGAGGAGCTCGTGTTGTCCCTGCTACCAAGCGTAGCGCAGCCCTGGGCTCGCCCAAAGAACAGAATGTCCACATCTCCACAAAAGACTTCGATCAGTCTTCTAAGCCAAGACGGAGACAGAGATTTAGCTCCCATCCTTACAGTCACCTTGTGTGGAAAAAAAAAGTTACTCTCAATGAACAATACCACCAACTATTCTAAGCACCACATTACTTTACGCACATGACTGACTGTCACTCCCCACACCACAATAATGAACTCTAAAACAACACACAAACTAAATGCTCTCAGACGACTACCTGACACCAGATTTTGGACAAAAGGGAGATTACCCCCCCCCCAACATCCTCCTCTACGAACGATTCATCCTCTCCACCTTAAACTACGCCTCACCTGCCTGGTCTTCCACCCTCTCAAAAGCATGTATAACAATGATGCAAACCACATGAAATAGAGCACTCAAAACAGTCACCGGCTGCCTAGCGAACAAGGACATTTAACATGCACACAGTGAAGAAAAGATCCCCCCAGTGCACTCCCACCTCAACATGCTCGGCACTCAGTTCTGTACAACACAACACTAAACCCCCCATCCCACCCAGACCACTCTATATAACTGACCACCAACTCCCAAGGACAAAGACAGAACTTTACCCTGCCCCACACGTCAGCACCCTCTACTCACAGACCTCCCCCCCCCCCCAACAAACACAAACTGACAAAAACACATACACACTGAAATGATCCGACAAGCACTAAACGACCGATCTCTCAGTCCTCAGCGAGACATACATCCACATGAAACCACACTCCCAAGGCATACACGAGTCACACTTTCCCGTCTACTCTCCGCATATCATACATCCCTAAAACATTATAAACACCGTTTCAACATAACCCTAAGAATCCTTTTCCACCATGCAGTTACCACAACGAAGACACAGAATACTTACAGCTCAGTCATCCAACACACACCTCACATACTAATACTCAGTTCACAACACTTTACGACCTATGATCCCGCCCGGTGGACGTGGCCTGCTTCCTTGGCGCTGGGAAAAACCCTCATAAAGACAAGATGGCACTCCTCGGGCAGGAAGTATATATATATATATATATATATATATATATATATATCTTTAAAATTGATAAGACAATACTAATGACATAACAGACAGACATATACTTACTCCTGCGTTCGACAAACTGATGATGACCAGGAATCAGCGTCTGTGCCTTGCCTTTGTGGCTTGAGACGCGGGAACCGCTGTATGTCCGCCATGGCTGACCACGAAGCGTCCGTTTTCTTCCTAACCGTCGCTGGGAAAATTGTAGTTAAAATACAGACGTCGCACTTAGACGCTAACGCCATCTATTGCCGGTGTATGCGAGCTCGTGAAGAGATTTACCTCCGAGTTGCCAAACAGTGATTATAGGTTAATTAATGAACTTTCCTATCCTTCTTTTCAGTTAGAATAATATTTACACACAACGCCCTGAATAACGAGTGTCGTCGTGAGAGACGAAACTCCAAACGATTAAACATTCTAGAGCGACCTTGTGCGTATGGTATGGTCCGCTGGCGCATACAGAATGTGTTATATGTACATATACATCGTGTGATGTGTACTACCACAGACTGTGTACATACAGTGTTACATGTACTGCCATAGAAAGAGCGGAAGGAACACTCTTGGCCACTTTAACAAGTACAGAGGAGGACTGTCCGGTAAACAGTACTAGAGATTTGTACATATTTATTACCGTAGCGTACATGTACTTCCGGAGATCAGAACATTTTCTATAAGAGAAAGTAACATGCGATCTTAAGTACCAATATGTACTACTAAAGATTAACATGTACTGACATAGACAAACATGTGCTATCAGAGACTAAAACATGTACTACCACAAACTATAATGTACTGCCAGAGACTAACATGTACTACCATACTCATATGTACTACCAGACACTAGACTGTACAATCACAGACTAACATGTACTACCAACGATGAAAATGTACCACCACAGACTATCACAGACTACCAGAGATTAACAAGTACTGTCAGAATCTACAATTAAACTAGCATGCACTGACACAGAGTAACATGTACTATCAAAGAACAACATGTACTATCACAGACTTACACGTACTACCAAAGATCAGAATATACTATACTGTTGGTAAGGCTTTCAATTCTAAGTCTCGGGAAATTATTCTCACACTTAACAACTCACTGATGCGTCCCCATCTTGAATACTGTGCTCAGTCTTGGTCACCCTTACTTGGGGAAAGAGACGTAGACGGGGTGGAGAGAGAAGTACAGAGGCGAGCTACCAAGATGATTCCCCTCGTGAGAAACAAAAGATATCCCATGAAAGCCGACTTAGCGTATTACATTTCCGCTAGCTTAGAAAAGAGCAGGTGAAGAGGTGATCTAACACAAGTACTCAGAATCATAAAAGGCTTTAAATCTCGATATGACGAGCTGCTCAAGGATGGATTCGTCTGGTTTCACTCGTAGTGGTGGATATAAACACGGAGGCAAATGAGGCGAAGCACTTTTCACTTCAACGGGATTGTTAACATATGGAAGCCCATTTGCCAATTAGAGAGAGGTCGAGAGCGGTACTATAAACACGTTTAAGCACAGACGTGATAAATGTCTTGCTTCGAATCCACGACGACTTGACGTTTCTTGCACCTCTTCAGCTACACAGAAAGTCTAAATCTTTACGGCTTTCTACTCCCGCCGCACTGATCCGTGAGCCTCTGTTCTCTGACTCTGACGAGAACACCCTCGGTGAGACCCAGTGATCTACTGCTGTTTGAGTTCATCTGCACGCTAAAATACAGAAATTTACCAGTAAATAATATCGATTGCTGTAAGAGTCTAACACGTACTACTACAGACTAACCTGTACTACCACAGACAGTTGTGTACTATCACAGACTAACGTGTACTACAGTAGAATAACGTGCACTACTACACTAACATGTACTACCACAGACTAACGTTTACCACCACAGCTTAATATGTACTCCCATAATCTAACATGTACTACTAGAAACTAACATTGACTACCACAGACTAACTTGTACTACACCAGATTAACATGTGCCACCACAGACTAACTAGAGGCTAACATGTACTACCACATACTAACTCGTCACTACCACAAACTAAAATATAACCGCCACAGACTAACATTACTAGCACACATTAACATGAACTACTGCACACTAATATCTACCACCACACTCAAACACTTAACTACCACAGACTAACACGTAACAACTACAGAAGGCTATCGTTACGTAAAAGACTCTGTGTGTGTGTGTGTGCGTGTGTGTGTGTGTAACAGACAGTGTAACATCTTAATGAAAGCCTGCAGCATATAACAACAGATGTGTAACGACAAAGAGACTGTAACAAGTAACAACAGACGTGTAACACCTTAGGGACTGTAACATATACACTGAGAGGCTGTGTATCGTTCAAACAAAGACTGCGTGACATGTACTAACAGAGAATGAGCATGTACTGCCGAAGGCCTTGTTCGCGTACTACCGAAGACTCTGTACACATACTGCGACAGACTAAATTGTACTACCAGACACTGTAAACATGTACTATCCGAAAGGAGTAGCTTCTGCCACTTGAGGTTGTAACATGTACCATCGGACATAGTGTGACATGTACTAACAGAGACTGAGTTGTACTACCAGACACTCTGAACGTGGTCTGTTAGAGACTTTATGCGTGTAATACCGGAAGCAGCGTACACGTACTATGAGAGATAGTATGCATGTACTACCAGACAACTTTTTTTTAAGTGTACCACTAATGAGAGAGTGCATGTACTATTGAGAATAGTATACATGTACCAGCAAGGATAGTCTACATGCAATACCATGGACAGTTTGGGTATACAACCAGAAACAGTGTACGTGTAATGCCAGATACATTGGGCATGAACTACCAGGGAAAGTGTACATGCAGTATCAGAGAGAGTGTACTGATCATGTACTAATAGAGACAATGTACATGTACTACCATGGACAGTGTAGACGTTCGAACAGTAAAAGTATACATGTAACATCAGAGACAGTGTGGATGTACTACCATGGAAAGTGTACAGGCAGTAACAGAAACAGAATACATCAAATGTACGAAAAGAGACGGTATACATGTACTACCAGAGACGGTGTACATATACTAAGAGCGACAGAGTACAGGTCCTTCCAGAGACATTCTGCAGATACTCAAATACTATCAAAGACAAAGTGCATGTACTACCAGTGATATCGTACATGTACTAGCAGAGATAGAAAACATGTACTACCAAAGGGAGTGTTCATTTGCTACAAGGGACAATTTACTACCACAGTGTAAATGTTCTACCAGAGAATCCGTACATGTACTACTAGAGACTGTTTACGCACCATTACAGAGTGTATTTCTCCCAAGACATACAGTGTACATGTACTACCAGGGAGTGATTATATACTATCAGAGTTATTTTACATGTACTACCAGGGACAGTGTACATGTTCTGACAGAGACTGTGCACATCTAGCATGAGAGACAGTGCACAAGTGTGTACCAGATATACTACACTGTACTACCAAACGCTGTGAATATGTACTACCGGAGAGTGTAGTATGTACTACCAGATACAGATCTGTTCATCCAGAAATGATGTAACATGTACTACCATCAACAGAGGAAGGTAAAGTACTAAAGACATGTGCCAACAGGTAAAGTACATTATGTACAACCAAAGGCTATAAAAGTATGTAACATGTACTATCTGTATTACAGGAATCCACGCAAACTTACTGCAAAGGATTGGCACATGTGCTACATGTGCTATATATTTGAGATGATGACGATGAGTCCATGTTACAGCCTTCAGTAGTACATCTTGTACAGACTAACATGTACCACCAAAGGCTAAAGTCAAGGTACATCACACGTTATCAGACATTACATGTTACAAACACCGTAACACGTGCTACCAGAAACTGTGACATGTACTACCAGAAGCCGTAACATGTACTACAAGGAACAGTAATGTACATTACATACCAGAGATCGTAATATGTACAAGCAAGGCCTGTAAGAATTACACTAAATTCTATGACTTGTACTACAAAATAAGGCTAAGAAACATGTAATACAAAAGACATTACATATGTACCGATACAGACAGTGTACAATCACTACAGAAAACTATCAAAATGTACTACTGTCAGATAATGTAACATTTAGACTACTACGAGAGACTGTCTAAGATGTGCAAAGATGATGTACATGTAACTATGTAACTACCATGGATTGTGTAACATGTACTACAGGGTTGCGTAACATATACCATGTGTAACATGTACCTCAGGGCTGTGTAACAAATACTACAATAATGTGTAACGTGTACTTCAGGGCTATGTAACATGTACTAAAAGACTATGTAACATGTCCTATAGGAACGTATAACATATACTACAAGGTTGTGTAACGTGTACTACAAGGATGTGTGACATACACTACGAAAGTGTGTAAGATGTACTTCAGGGCTGTGTAATACGTACACACAAGAGCATATAGCACACTGGCTACCATCCTTGCTCAACTCAGGGCTCCCTGTCAAGAAACAATGATGGCTCTATTGAGAGAGATGCTTTGTGGAAGGTATTACGAAAATGGAAGGAAAGCTACTTGAAGCAGTGAAGAGTTTCTGTCAAGAGAGTAAGGCATGTGTGCGAGTAGGAGGAGAGGAGGGTGAGTGGTTTCATGACGAAGACAGATCTGCAGAAAGAGTGTTTCGATATCACCACGCCTTTTTAACCTGTTTATGGATGAAGTGAGGGAGTAGGTGTGCATATTAACTGGGAGTAATAATGGCTCACCAAATGGAAAATGTGATCACGTAATGCTCAAATTTGTCTACGCAGTAAATGAAGATGTTACAGGAGCTGAGACGAGACAAGACCTAGAGAGGAGACACAGTCGTGGAAACGACACATACCTCAACTATTCTTATGGTAACATAGACTGGGCAATGCAGTTCAGTAGGGAGGAACCATAGCTCTGTGGTGATGCTCTGTGGAATTTGCATTGATGGAGTAGGGCCATGGGTACCTTAAATAGAGAGAGAAGGTTAAGAAAGAGGGAGGAATAGTTTAATGAAAAGAGGGAAGAATGGTTTAACAGAAAGAGGGAAGGATGGTTTAATAGAAAGAGGGAAGGATGGTTTGATAGAAAGAGGGAAGGATGGTTTAATAGAAAGAGGGAAGAATGGTTTGATAGAAAGAGGGAAGGATGGTTTAACAGAAAGAGGGAAGAATGGCTTAATAGAAAGAGGAAAGGATGGTTTAATAGAAAGAGGAATGGTTTAATAGAAAGAGGGATGGATGGTTTAATAGAAAGAGGGAAGGATGATTTATTAGAAAGAGGGAAGGATGGCTTGATAGAAAGAGGAAAGGATAGTTTGATAGAAAGAGGGACGAATAGTTTAATAGAAAGAGGGAAGGATGGTTCAATAGAAAGAGGGAAGGATGATTAAATAGAAAGAGGGAAGGATGGTTTAATAAAAGATGTCAAAAGGCAAAGGGGATTCGAGGTGTGTGTGTGTGTGTGTGTGTGTGTTTAGTGAGGGGTGGGGGATGGGACACTCCATCCCACCACCCAGCATGTCCAAGGCACAAGGAACGAACACACGAGGATAAGAACGGAAGAACAAACGAGAACTCCGAGAGGAATATTGTGGACAAGACGAGAGAATATGTGGAAAAATGTTTCCCTTCGATTCATCAGAGGCAAGAGTGGCGGTGGATGGTGTGTTGATATGCTGAGGAAGGTCGTGCGCTCTGAGTGGCCGGGGGTAGAGAGTGCTCTCTGAGTGGCCGGGGGTAGAGAGTGCTCTCTGATTGGCCGGGGTAGAGAGTACGCTCACAGTTGGCCGGGATAGAGAGTGCTCTCTGATTGGCCGAAGGAGATCGGGCTATCTGAGACGCGGAGGTAGACTCTGGTCTCTGATTGGCCGAGGTAGGAAGTGCTCTCTGATTGGCTGAGGTAGAGAGTAACCACTGAGTGGGTCGAGTTGGAAATCGCTCTTTCAGTGGCCGAGGCAAAGGGTGTTTTGTGAGTGGACGGGGGAAGAGGGAGTGCTCTCTGAGTGGCTAAGATAAACAGTGCTCTCTGGGAGGTTGGGGCAGAGTGCTCCCTGAGTGGCCAGGGCAGAGAGCGCTCTCTGAATGGGCGAGGCAGAGAGTGCTCTTTGAGTGGCTGAGGTAGAAAGTGCTCTCTGAGTGGCCGAGGCAGGGAGTGCTCTTTGAGTGGCTGAGGCAGAGAGTGCTCTCTGAGTGGCCGAGGCAGAGAGAGCTCTCTGAGTGGCCGAGGCAGAGAGTGCTCTCTGAGTGGCCGAGGCAGAGAGTGCTCTCTGAGTGGCCGAGGCAGAGAGTGCTCTCTAAGTGGTCGAGGCAGAGAGTGCTCTCTTAGTACTCAGCGTGAGACTGCCCTCTGGGCAGGCAAGGTCAAAAGACGGTGGGGCACCAAGGTTGGTCCCCTCCTCCTTCCCTCCTCCTCCTCCTCCTCCTCTACCTCGCCACACTCACCCTATATCCCTCCAGCAACCTCCCCACCTCAGAGCTTTCACCTCTCACGACCCGCCCCTCCAGTCGATACTCAGGAAAGATACTCATTCCTTTATCTCCAGCCACCCGGATATGGAGAGTCAAATTATGCACCGTGAGTGGCCGGCCTGGACAGAGGCGAAAAACGCTCCGTGAGTGGCCGGTTTGGACCGAGGCGTAAAATGCTCCGTGAGTGGCCGGCTTGGATCGAGGCAAAAAAATGCTCCGTGAGTGGCCGGCTTGGACCGAGGCGAAAAATGCTCCGTGAGTGTACGACTTGGACCGAGGCAAAGAATGCTCCATGAGTGGCCGGCTTGGACCGAGGCGAAAAATGCTCCGTGAGTGGCCGGCTTGGACCGAGGCAAAGAATGCTCCGTGAGTGGCCGGCTTGGACCGAGGCGTAAAATGCTCCGTGAGTGGCCGGCTTGGACCGAGGCGTAAAATGCTCCGTGAGTGGCCGGCTTGGACCGAGGCAAAAAAAAAAAATAAATAAATAAAATGCTCCGTGAGTGGCCGGGATGATACTGTCTCGAGCAACCATCCTAGATTACATTAAGTCAGTGGAATAAATCCGCCCTCTAAGAAATCGGATTAATAATCCCCCACCCGCGAGAGTGAAAACGTTTTCTTTCCTCTGCACTGCTCGTGTGGGAACAGACTGGTCGTTAATCCTGGCCAGGTCCATGACGCGTAACATGCAATTATTTTCCACTTCCACAGTAAATTTGATGGAAGGTACTAAATTGTTAAGTGAAGGCAGAAATGTTTGTAAATTTTCGTTTGTTGGCCAGACACGAAAAACATCATCCACATACCTAAACAAAATTATTTTGTTTCAAATAATTCCAAGTTAACATCACTTAATACAGGTGAAAGAGGGTTACCCATCGTCGTACCAAATTTCTGAGCATAATATTCTCCATTGAAATGAAACACACAGTCTTTTATACATAATCTTAGCAATTCAGTAAATAGAATACTTAACAATGTAGTACCTTCTATCAACTTAGCTGTGGAAGTGGAAAATGATTACATGTTACCATTTTTAGATTGCATGATCCATAGGGATAGAAACATTCTTAAGTTTAGCATACGCAGAAAATCCACCAATGTTTGTTTATATATTCATTATTACTCAGCTCAACACGACAGAGTTAAATTATCATCATTCCATTCGATGTTCCTTAGGGCATTACGTATATGCAGTAAGGAATTAATTGATAATGAGGTTGAGAAGACATATTCTATAGGATCCAAGTTAAATTCTCCCTTTTAGTGATAATTCTACATTACTTCCCAGGTTGCTTAAATCCTTTAATGTATATATAGCCTTCAGCAATATCAATACTATAAAGAATATCTTAAATAAAAAAACTCGCCAGAAAATTCTGCGGGCTGTGATTATAGAGCACCCTGTAAAAACTGTAATATGTTTTGTGTTGGGCAGACTGGTAAGGATCTGTATGTTAGACTTAAGCAACAGAAATGTAATATAAGAACAGGACAATAATCAAATGCTTTGTTTAATCATGTTGAAAATTATTATCATAGTATTGACTGGAGAAACGCTAATTCAGTTATCAACTGTAATTCCTTTACCACAAGAATTATCATTGAATGTTCTATTATCAAATACCAAAAGAATTGTAACATTAATATTAGTGAAGGTCTATACAAACTGGATAGCTTTGTCGTAGGGAAAATTTGTAAACAGTTCCCTTTCCATCCCACATTATAAAAATCTTATTAGAGGCATCATGCCAGACCCGAACACCACCATCCGATAACACTTGATTTGCCATTGGCGTCTTAGCTACGTCTTTTCCTTGCATATCAATTGACTGTTCTACAGTATATCTCGTTCTTGCATTTCCCCTGACGATGTGATCATTACACCAAAGTGTACTTTGGGAACTTATCTTGTTTCATTTTTCTGTGGTCTTATGCATATACTAGATCGCGCGCACCAATGTGACCTCTTGCAATACACACACAAACACACACACACACACACGGACTAGTGTGATTTTCATCTCTCTCTCTCTCTCTCTCTCTCTCTATATATATATATATATATATATATATATATATATATATTTACACAAAACACTGTGTCACCAAGCAAGTGGGAAATGCGTAATAATGATGTGGATGGATGCCCCCTCCTGGCTACGCCAATGCTACCTGGTGAGTTGATTTCCCACCTTATCAAGCTTATCTTACCAGCTAGGACGATTAACAACTCAACCTTAACAAGCTTATCTTACCAGCCAGGGCGATTGACACCTCTGCCTAGTCAACTCGTCTCCCCACCTTATCGAATCTATCTTCCAAACTAGGGAGATTAACACGTCCACCTTGCGAATTCGTCCCCCCACACTATCACATTTATCTTCCCAATCAGGGAGATAATAGCACCTCCACCTAGTGAACTAGTCTCCCCTCCTTATCAAGTCTATCTTCCCGACCAGGGAGGTTAACACCCCGACCCCCTTATACTCGGTTAGTCTCCCAAGCGAAGCCAGCTGCAGCCTGGCGAGGCTCTGGCGTCGACGACCAGAACGCTCCAGGGAAAATGAACAATTTCCTGACCGACGTTAAGGCCGTGCGAAGGGGTGGGGGGGAGGGGGGTGGGTTTGGGGGATGGGTGGGGCTGTGAGGGATGGGTGGGGGTGTGGGGGGACTGCAGGGAGGGTTGCCCCCTGAGAGACAGGAGTGAAAATGGGCGACAACCGGCACCGTTTTCCATTCCTTTTGTCTTCCGGGATGTTAGCTCCGTGTTTTCAGCCATGGCGACCTTTTAACATGGTAATATATGTAAATTTAACTATAACCCACCACCGCCACCACCTAGGACCCCCTACCCCCCCCCCCCCCCCCCCCCCCCCCCCCCCCCCCCCCCCCCCCCCCCCCCCCCCCCCCCCCCCCCCCCCC
>JAYMFT010192419.1:0-11831 GCA_038088735.1 Panulirus argus
TGTGTGTGTGTGTGTGTGTGTGTGTGTGTGTGTGTGTGTGTGTGTCTGTGTGTCTGTGTGTGTGTGTGTGTGTGTGTCTGTGTGTCTGTGCGTGTGTGTGTGTAACTATTATTTGTGTGTAGCTTCCCCGTGTCTTAACGCTGAATACATGTACCATGTCTTTACTCATATGTGTGTATATATATACACAAACATATACCTTAGCCTGAGCCAGGTGTGTTTGAGTGTGTGTTTGTGTGTGTGTGTGTGTTCTTACATTTTCCAATATCATATCAAGTGGAGGGTGAAAGAAGAAGGAAATAAAGATCAACTGTAGATCACAATTCCTCCTGTGTCAGAGAGAAGCCTGAGGATTGAGAGTGACAAATGTTTCAAATGAAAGCAACAGGAGAAGGTATGTCAGGAGGCACAGGAGAAATGCTTCGTCCAGTAGCAGAGAGAGCAAAAGGAATGTGAGGCAGAGGCGGCAGAGGGAAGGGCTAATCTTTCCCTGCTCCGTCCACACCAACAACACCAGTAATGCCAGCTAAACCGATCGTCGATGCTTCCCCACATGTACCTGTGATGGGTTTCTTGATGACAGTGTGGGTGGTGGGAACCGTGCTAACTCATGGTCAGTATCGCTAACCACTACGCCACGGAGGCCCTCATCAGGCTGCTCGGTCATCAGACAACCGGAGAAACATCATCTGGTCACACGCATATCAAACCTGGCGAGCAGGTTGAAAAAGATAACTGATTCTTGGCCCTTCGGTCGATTCCCTCCATGGTGGAGGATGTGACGCATGTGGTGCTGTTGATGGTGGAGGATGTGAACCATGTCGTGCTGGTGATGGTGGTGGATGTGAACCATGTGGTGCTGGTGATAGTGGTGGATGTGAAACATGTCAAACTATGGTGGAGGATGTGAACCATGTGTTGCTGGTGATGGTGGTGGATGTGAACCATATGGAGCTGGTGATGGTAGAGGATGTGAACGATGTCGTGCTGGTGATGGTGGTGGATGTGAGCCATGTCGAGCTGTTGATGGTGAAGGATATGAACCATATGGTGCTGGTGATGATGGAGGATGTGACCCGTACTAAGCAATGCTGGGGATGTGGCAAATGCTGGTGATAGCTGATAATTAGATCCATGCTGGTGATGATGGGTATATGTTGTCATGTTGGTGATGGTAGAAGATGAAGGCCATATTGATGATAGCGAAGCATGATAGTAATGCTGATGATGATGGAGAATGGAGCCATACTGGAGGTGGTGAATATGAGCTATGTTGGTGATTTTGGAGGATGTGAACCATGCTGGAGTTGATGGAGGATGTAAATCGCATCGGTGATGGTGGATGGTGTAAACTATATTGGTTATAGTGTAGGATTAGGACCACACTGGTGAAGGTAGAGGATGTGAACCATACTATACTGGTGACGATGGAGGATGTGAATCATACTGTACTGGTGATGGTGGAGGATGCAATCAACGTTGCTTAGTTAATGATGCAATATTCAAACTAAGCTCCTATCACGACAACGGAAGATGTGAAATATCTTGTGCAAAGCGATGGTTAAGTATAGGAATCATACAACTATTATGGACGATATAACACTCTAACTACGCTACGCTATCTCACGACAGTAAGTACCATGAGTTCCGACAATCGTTGAACTGCAGCTAATAATACAAATGTTGTGGCAGGAATAGCTACTATACGTTACTGAGTGAAACAACAGCGGAAAGGTTGAGTGCAGTTGTATGGTTTCCGAGGTCCCGAAGTTCCGATATTTGGCCATTTACTTGAATGACACACACAGTCTGCTGACTGCTACGGTCATACGGAACTGTTCAGTAACATTTCGGTGTCTGCTACGGAATAACGAGGTCAAAATGAGCATAAAGACTGAGTAGTTTTGTGATCTGTCCGATTTTGCATTACGCAGGTAAAGAATCCAATTTGTCGTCCTGTCGTGCCTGTCCCTCTGCTGAATTCCTCTGAAGATTTCTCTCCTCGTCCAATGTTGTTTTCTTTCAAAAGATTTTGTCACTTATGCGTTTATGTCTTTCGACTTATGTGTAAAGTACGATCAGTACATATCTTTTCACTTCATTTTCTGTCGGTAAATTCCTGTAAGAGCGAACTTTTATTATGTATTCAGACCTCCTTTCTTTTACCTGAGCTTTATATGTTTAACCTCTGAAATCGCCATTAAACCTTACTTTTATTTCATTAGACTGTCGTAACTTTTTCTCTTCTGTTTATACAAGGGATTGATTCGTCCTTGCATGGAGTACTGCTCCCACATTCGAGGTGGTTCTAGCTCTGTTTCCTTACTGACAGAGTTGAGTCAAAAGTTGTCTGGCTTATAAACTGTCCCAGACTAACTTCCAAACTTGACCCCCTTGCCTTACGCCGCACCTTTGGTATTCTCTCCCTCTTCTATAGGAGATATTACTTTGGCTTTTGCTCCCGAGAGCTGGCTGCTTGTGTGTCCCTACCACTAGTTAGACCACGCAAGACTCGGCAAGTTGCTGCGTCACATGATTATAGTGTGGCCATCGGCAACTCAAGGGTGTGCCATTTTGATAACTGCTTCTTTCCCTACACATCGAAGCTTTGGAACTCTCTACCTTCTCATGTCTTTCCCGATAACTATGACCTGGCTTATTTCAAAAGACATGTTTTTCACTTTCTCAAAAATTCGTAAGTACTTTCCTTATCTTTTTTCCCCCCTTTCTCAATTCTCTCTATATTTCCATTAAGGCCCGTCTTGATGTGGACTTTTGTCCGTGACTGGAGCCTTCAACATAAAAAAAGAAAATGAAGGTAATCCTTCCTCCTTTGCTTCCATCATGATGCTTACATTGGTTGACGACCCTTACATCAAGGGTCTCAGTGCTGACCTAATTATAAACTTGGGGTTAACTGGCGCAGGCAACGCCATGTGAACTAGGAACTTGGGCTGCGTCTGAATAGCTACCAAAGTATGATGGCAAGATGCTGGCTATAAACGTGAGGCTTATGGTCTAATCTAGTAATCTGTGGTTATGCGCAAGGATAACATTATATGAAGAAATCTAATTAACTCGTAGAGTTGAACTACGGTACGCGCATTTGTTCAGACACAATACCTTCATCAATATGCTTCCCTCTTTTAACAACTTGAGCTTAGAAGTATTAGTAAGAAGAGGCTGGTGTTTCATCCTGTACTGGTCTCCACACTACACTAGTGGTGAGAAATGGAAGATATTGTTGCATCTGCCTCAGCGCTCTGTACTAAAGAATATTTGAGGTTTGGGAGCCATTGTCTCTCTCTCCATGCTTCCCGCAGCGCGTAATGACGCTGGGACGAGTGGGATACACTGCTTCATCTGCTGCTTCTCTCAACAACAACTCTTGAATGCAAACATAAGTGAATGCTTTCTATAATCCCTCGTTTCCATGCAATTAGTGCTGTTCGTTATGGGCATGAGGGAAGAGGGAGAACTTTTGCCCTATATGCTAGTAACACTCACGTAAATGTTTCGTATATGACCGTGGAGGAACAGGCACTGTCATCATTCATATCACTGCCATTTTGCCATTCACCACTGTTCTTGCAGCCCCGAGAGTGTCACCAGGGAGCAGGAGTTACTGCCTGGTGCCCATTCTCTCGCACAGCAGGGACCCCGGGAGGGACCTGGGAGTGGGCGGTTGTGGTTCACCCTAGCTGCTTTCAAAAGCCCGGCTCTCTTGGTACAACTGAGTGTTAGTTATTGCCTCATCCCTCACTGCTTGAGCTCAACGTACAGCCCGACAAACATCATGCTGGACAAATCGATGCAAACCTTAACCAGTGCTGGAATACAAGTAATTCCATTTCCTAAGAGCATTAAACTTTCTAATGCTTAATAAAGTGCCTTTATCAGACAAAGTTGCTTGTCCCCGATGTCTTTTCTCTAACTGTCATCACAAAGGAAACAAGTAATAAGGAAAATTTCTAGGTCAGCCTTTATCTTCCTTAAACAAGATCATTAAAGAGACACAGAATCTGTGTAATCTGTGTAAAACCAAGATCCAAAACAGGAAGGGCAACAGTAGTTGGAAAAAGCAGAACAATTATTCAAAAAAAGATTATATGACGATGAAAATGAAGATGTTTCGTTTATATATTTTCCGCTACGTTACGCTAAACCGGTAAGAATGTATCCCAACTATTTTTACCTTTATTTATCAAGACATGGCCAGCTTTTTCAAGTTTTAGAATATAATCGACCTGTTATGCAACTGCTAATCTGCATACCCTGGTCATCATTTACGTGTATGATCACAAGCATGCTTGTTTTCTCGTGCAAGTGCTTGGTCAAAAATTGGCTAGAGAAATTCAAAACTAAATAGTTCACACACAGACGAGTCAAATGCGAAGTAGAAAAAAAAAAATGACACACGTAAATGTGTGGGTGCAGCTTGTGTGTGTATAATGCCTTTGAAGAAAGACAAACAAGTAGATACTCATTGGTAAGCAAGTTACTTATGCTATCCATCCACACGTAAGGCAAGAGTAAAGAACACTCATCCTCCAGCACTCGCGTCTGGGAAATGACTTACACACAAGCGTATACTATCACGCCTTCTACGTAAGTCCAGCCACCTCTCAAGCCCGCACACAGAATCCACTAAAGAGCCGCTCACCCGACTGTAATTCAATATTCAAGGACTGAAAGGGACGAGGAAAAGCCTTGACTATATTCTCATAAAGTATATACTACTACATCACCCGAGGGCAGGGAGGGTCGGCTTGGTTCTCATGCAGCTTGTTTGTTGAACATTACTTAGATGTTGGAATCATCATTCAGATATTTAATGATACTATTACTCTCTCAATTCCACGATTTCCAACACCAAGTCCCGATTATAATAAGGTGTGAGAGTTGTTGCTTCAGCCGCCACTCTTCCCCACACCAGGCCCTGAGTAACGTCATCCTGGCCCTGCCGTTGAAGTCATTTATCAATAAGTGATATAAGCAATTCGACGCAGCAGTTGCTGCAGTTTTGCCACTTAGATTTGAGAGGTCATGATTCACTGGCTGACTCGTCGATATGCAGGTGATCTTAATGTAGGAAACAGCTGCCAGCGAAAGGCGGCAACATACTCTTTTCATAAGCCAGTCAGGGACACTTGACAAGTCAATAATCGATTAACAGTTTTTTACCTTCAAACTATCAGTATATAACTTCTAAGTTTTTCTATGAAAATAGATGGTAAAGTTTAGTGTATCCAAGCACGTCAAAATCACTCTAAAAATTGCTTAACTGGCCGACAAAACCAACTCTGCTTTAGCAACCATTCTACTAGATTGAAATTACAACCAAAGAATCCTATTGGTTTATCTCCGTTGTTTACTGGAGCACAAACCCATTACAAAACAGAGTGTGTACCAATATACCATCATGAGCTGCATAGAACAAGAAAGCTTTTCTGGGTTCTTCGATGAAGCCTCCAGCTATCCCTGCTCATCACCAGCTAGACAAGTAAAAAATACTATCACGTGCCATTACTGTACATCCAACATACAAGTAACAGAGGTTGGAGGGAGGAATGTTCCCCAGGGAAGAAAATCCTCTCACTGGAGAAAAAATAACATATAGAACGGTGAAAGTTTTTGCTGCTTATAGAATACTTTTTCTTTTTTTCAGGACATCCAGTATTCAGCGGTGATCTGGTCAGAAGGAGGGAGAATATCTGCTCAGAATGAGAAAAGGTTTCAACGAAGAATTCTTCCCTTTGAACTTCCCAGAGACCATCGGGTGATGACATCAGAAGGAAAGGAAAGACCTTTAGACGAAATTTCAAAGATGTGTTTCTTCATATTCAAACAGAGAGTCTGGGAGAAAAGTCCCGCCAGATATAATACAAACACACAATACATGTTGGTGGTTCAGCTGAGACAAAGACATTTTAAAGACGTATAGACTGATGAAAATATCAAGTTTGACCAAACCAACCACTTATCCTGCTCAGAATGTTTAGTAGGGATTACGTAAATGTAGAAACTCATGTTTCACTTTAACCCACTGGGTATGTGTTATGAATGTATATGAGTGGTATCAGAAGCACTCGCAACTGTCTGCTCTGTATGCACAGAAGACATAAATTTGTATATGATAACGATTTTCTTGACTAACTGTAAAGGTTTATAAGGAGTGATTTTCAGATCTGGTTACAAGTGAGTCAACGACCAACTGTAACATTATAGATTTCCGTTATCAACCAGCAGAATGAAAATCTGTACACATAGCATGTTACATGATAAATTAAATCGGCTTATAACTATCTCTAAAAGACAATTTGAAATGAGAGAAACGTAGAAAATAAGGCTTATCATAGTGACAATTATCATTTGAATGAATATAATCATAACATCTTTTTGAAATCGATGCTTTGTGGGCTCTTCTTGAAATAGAAATCCATGCTTCTTAATTGCCCAACGTACGTGAAAGATCTGATCACATTACTCAAATTTTTCGGTCTTAAGGAACTTGGAAAACAGCGAAACATCTTCTGACTGGCTTTCAGGGGCAGACTGAGAGGAGTGACACTGAGGAAACTCATAAGATATTCACTGGACAACTTTCTCAAGACAGGAAATCAAGGACAGGAAGGAAATCATGGTGCAAAAGGAATACCTGGCCTTCACCTGGTCTGAGGTAAGGCTGGAGCCTGGGAGCGCAACCCATTCAACAGTGAAGCAAGAGGAACAAGGTACATTATATCCCACAGGTTCCAGTGTGGAAAGAGAGCAATGATCTACAAGGCTACAGGGCCAAGCAATGGGGGAAAATGATTTGATGAAGACGTTTTCTCGTTGCAAAGAGATCGACTGTAAAAAGACTTCTTAGGCCGACCAACCAAATATGTACGTGTAACTAATTGTTTATTCGATACCTCACCCTGGATTCGAACCCGGACGGGCTCGTGCCCGAGTCACGGTCACCGACGCTAACCGCAGCACTACGAAAGCTAGTGCGCGTGTTTGTATTTGCTAATCACCTATTTGTATTGTACTGATAGAGAGTTTTACACTTGTGGGTCCCCATCTTGCGTGTGTGTGTGTGTGTGTGTGTGTGCGTCATTTTTTTTTATTGTATGTGTGTGTCCTTATCAGTTTTTGTCTTCCCTTTAAGGGATCTTGAATGTCCCCTGTATCTAATTTATGATGATTGATGTATATGTAACTCATGAACATAGAGTATGGAAGGTATTCCACTATCATATAACCAGTTTAGACCTACGATAAAACCCATATGGAATCCAAACGTAAATGTTATAGAACAGTTATTATACACACACTATGGTATTTTCACTATCTACTACAACAGATTAATGGATTTGCCTAACCTTGCTTATGATACCAGGAGTAATTAAATTCAACCCAAGATAAGAAAGAGCCTTTGATTGGCATAGGATCAGCAATTGATACATCACCAGGTATGATTATCTGAGAGTTTTACCGTATCATAACACAGAGTATCAATAGCTATTTACATACTAATCAGCCTCGTCTTGGAAGGAGGCAGACTGAGGTTGGTCATCAAATAAGCTCTCCCATGAGATCATGTAAACAGATTTTGTTAGCCATGTAATCATGATCAGATTCTTACACTAACTAACACTTAGATAACTAATTTCCAGAGATTACACGAGAGAACATTAAAGAAAGGAAGAACCTGGGATCATCTTACTCCAGCATAGGGGTGGCTGCTCTCGTTAGAGTGCATGCTAATGCAATTCTGATCAAATCATGCAATTTGATTAGTACCACTGAGAGATGAATTTCATCGAAAAAAAGATGAAAGCTACATTAAAGAAATATTGACTGAATGACATGAGTAAAAAGTTACTCAAGATATATAAAAGATTTACCTTAGGAATCTAATGATTACTTGGATACGTTCCAAAGTGAGAATGCTCTAGAGAAATGATCCCTGATGCAATAATCACTAAAGAAATTTTAACCAGTGCAATGCATTATGGTCTTATCTAACAATTCAGCAGACGATAATAATGTCCTTTACATAAATCGGCATACAGTAATTGTAACATTAAGCACAAAAGTATCTTCCTTTCATCAGGATCACTTTACAACCCGGCAAAAACAATTCAGCACGAATACTAACACAGTACTCTGGTAGGGAAAGAAATGAGAAGAAACCAGTATAGAGCGAGTGTCAAGTGAGCCTCCATGGATACAGAATATCACTCTACCAACTTGATCTTTCCTGTAGCAGGAGCGATGGACAAGCCATCGATCCCCAGCAGTGATCACATCAGAATCATAATGTGCGCAGGGAAGGAAAGTTACTGCTATACCACTTACTGTCCCCCACTCTAGGGACCCCATTATGACCAGTAGTGTGAGTAACTTTTTCCTACTCCACTCCTCCCTACACCAGGGTTCCAGTTGGGTAAAAGATGGGGAATTATGATCTGATCCTCCACTACCCGTCAACGACAGGACTCAAAGGATGGCCAGGGAGTAGGGGTTAATGCTATATGTAAAACAGAAGTTACAGCCTCATCTCCTACAATTCAGTGACTACCAAAGTCAGGTCCCGAGTGATACCACGTGTGAGTGACTGCTGAACTCTGTGTCCTCTACACATGATGTCCGTTCCAAGTCATGTAAAGTGGGGGTAACAGTCTCAGCCTTGTCCCCTCAGCACACCAGGTCCCCAGTCATACCAAGTGTGGGTAGCTGTCTCAGACCTGTCCCCTCTACACACCAGGTCATCAATTATACCAGGTGTGTGTGACTGTCTCAGACCTGTATCCTCTACACACCAGGTCCCCAGTCATACCAGGTGTGGTTGACTGTCCCAGCCCTGTCTCCTTTACTTACCATAGCTTGAATCATACCAGGTCAGAGTAAATATCTCTAGTGTGCCTCCACTGCACATCAGGTCCCCTCTCATAGCAAGAATATGTAAATGTCTCAAACTTTTCTCCACGATACAACAGGTCCCAAGTCTTGTCAGAATCTATGTGGATCCGATTCAGCCCTCTCCTCTCTTTACACCAGACCAGGACCAGTTTGAGAAGGTTTGAGTAACTGGTTCAGACTTCACCTCCCTCCACGTCAGACCAAGATCAGCATGAGCTGATTGAAAGAAACTGGCTCAACCACGATCCCACCCCACACCAAGGGACGTCGCTGGGGTGGATGAGGCTGTGACTCTCAGGATCTGGTCATATAGGGGACCTGGTGAGGGAAGTAAGGGCGGATGAAGCCAAACCTCCCGGTATCTGGTGTGGGAAGTAGTGGAGAATGTTGCAGCAACATTAGGAATATTCACTCACTGGTTATACTCTGGGTTCTTGTATGAGAAGTAGCGTGAGACAACACAGTAATTCCCACTCCATACTTAGTCTTCGTAGAGAGAGGAGGGTGTCAGTGGCAACTCCCACTCTGTGTTATACATCGACCCCAGGCTGGGCAGTCGAGGGGTTCAAGGCACCAGCTTCTGGTCTGTCACATCTTCATTGGAGAAAAACATGGGCATTGCTAATTCATGAATCACTCAGAGGGAAGCCGCGTCAAAGCTCCATTTTTTGTCATTATTTTCTATTTAGCGATTCACTTTCTACAGTATAAAAGTTTCTCGTAAAAACTGTTGAACTGATTGCCGAAAATTGCAATAAAATGTTGAAGTGCTGTTGGGTTCATGAATATGAATATTCTATTACCTCGTTCTGATATTTCAGCGTTGTATATATTTACACAGATGATCGTCCTGGGGCACTTTGCACGGCTGAACGTTTTATAATATATTACAAAATCGTTGGAATGATGCATGTGACACAGAACCTGGAAATATCTATACAAATCAATGTCTTAGTTTAATGTTGTTGGTGATAACAAGACTTACTTCAGTGTTTTACATACCTCTTGGTTATTGTGTCTTGGAACTGGATATCCCGATGGTTGGTCTTATTAGGGAATTAGGAACCTTCGAAGTTCCTTTCAAGTACCTGAGATTATCAGTTTTACACACAAAATCACTGGACAAACAAAAACTTTTTGGAACTTTACACGTCTGATAGACATTTCAGCTTGGAGAATGATCCTCCCTAGAATAAAAGAAGATTGAGGTGTGTTGATAAGTGGAACTAACAGCAGTAGCTCTTAAAGTCAAGCTCTTCGAGACCCCAGCTGTGAGCCACCCAGAGGATATATAGTTCCCAACAGCCTGGGAAAGAGAGAGACAAATAATATGAAGTATCTATACGGTTGGGTTTACAACAAGCTGTCCATTCTTGAGTATGGAAACTACTATCCAGATCAAGTCGGCCATCTTGATCGCCTCTCTACCTCAGTATCGCTCTGTAATTCTATGAGTCCTATACACATTCATCATATATTTGATGCATATAAACCTCACAATAATTCCTATGTCACATTTACCTTCAAAATATTCATGACTTACAATGACAAGGGAAAGAAATGTTATTTTTGTGAACGTACGTATATTACTTCCCAAATATCGTTAATTTTCATCTACTTTCAAAAGAATGACGAAGTTATAAGACTTATTTTTCCGTAGAACTTGGCATTTTGTACATTAGCAAAAGGAAAGCAGCACGATTTTATATCATTTGTCCGTATGAGTTGGTATAAGGTACCCGTGTGAAGACTGTTGTCTAATAACCTGAATATGTGGTAACAGGAACAAGGGACTGGTGGCTTATGAATGTTTCATCCCTGAGACAGAAATATTAGAATTCAGCATATTAAAAAGAAAATCTAGGACAAAGAACTGCAGTTAAAATTTCATGGAATAAGTCGTGTGTTTGTGATTAACATTTGTGTGTTACAGGGAAAGAGTTGTAGACTAGTGTTTCGCTCTTAACCTTGCATATAACGTAAATACCATGTCTTTACTCTTATGTGTGTACACACACAGACACAGACACAGACACACACACAGACACACACACACACACACACACACACACACACACACACACACACACACACGCCAGCTGGAGACTTCATGAGGGGGGAAGAGTAATAGCTTAAGTGCTGCTTCTGTTGGTGATGTGGTGTCGATGCGTCTGTCTGCGCTGCTGCCCAGGGCTGCTGTTTCTTTTGCTGCTAAAGTTGTTACTGTCGTCGGTACTGGTGTTACTTGCTACTGCTGGTGCTGCTACTTTTATCATTTTTCGTCCCTCTGTTGTTGCTACTGCTGCTGTTCCTTCTACCGTCGCTTCTACTGTTGCTCCTTCTGTTCCTTCTGCTGTTGCTACTGCTGCTGTTGCTGTCCCTTCTACCGTTGCTACTATTACTGTTTGCTCCTTCTGTGCCTTCTACTGTTCCTACTTCTGCTGTTGCGCCTTCTGTTGCTTCTACTGTTGCTAGTATTACTGTTGCTCCTTCTGTTGTTTCTACGGTTGATACTGTTGTTGCTCCTTCTGTTCCTTCTACCGTTGCTACTATTTCTGTTGCTCCTTCTGTTCCTTCTACTGTTGCTATTGCTGCTGTTGCTCCTTCTGTTCCTTCTACTGTTGCTCCTGCTGCTGGCTGCTGTTCCTTCCACTGTTGCCGCTACCACTGCTGCTCCTTCTGTTGCTGTGGGCCATCATCCTCTTCCACCCGTAACAATGACTGGGAAAATCCCATTCAAAACAGCAGCAGCAGGACGCTCGAGGATCGAACCGAGGACCTTCAACCCCGCGCATATCTGTCTCTCTATCTACGCATGTAACTAATATATATATATATATGTATATATATATATATATATATATATATATATATCTATATATATATATATATATATATATATATATATATATATATAT
>JAYMFT010192430.1:0-11830 GCA_038088735.1 Panulirus argus
TAAAATATATATATAATGTTTATGTTTGTATGAATGCCCTGAACCAAAATCTATCCATGCAACTAACAAATCATAATGACTTTATTTACCACTTACAAAGCAAACAAAGAACTCAAGACTAAGTTTATATAAAATATATATAAAATTTTACAAAATGCACAAAGGAGGATGATTAAAACACATGTTTACATAGTAGCCAATTCTCAGATGGATTTCCTGAAACAGCAATCTCTGAATAAGGCAATATATGGTGAATGATGTCTACATCACAAAGATATAAGTTCTTGAAAAACAAATTAAGCCATAATCAAGCTTCTCTAATTTCCTGTGCTGTACAACTGTTAATTTCTGACAATTCAGTACTACACAAATATCAGACTATTTAACCTTAGTCCATAAAGGAATCCCCATTACTGGGGAAAACTTATCTTCCAATCTTTTTTTTTCTTTTTTTCTCCCACATTCATAATGCAGATAACACGGTGGACTGATATATCATTAAATCCCACAACATCCTTCAAAGACAATCATCTTCAACTTTGGTATCTTTAACTGATTTCCCTTACCTTTACCCTTCCTCATTTTTCCAACTCTACTTTCCTCTTTGTACATACCTGCCTATGCAACCTTCTTTCTTTTCTTTTCCCACAGTCTTACTGCTTGGTGTAAGAAAATAATAAAAGCTCCATTTTTTGTTCCAAACCATCATGCAGGTTCTTTAAAGACCATTTCAAGTGGTGAAGTTGGGTTTTCAACACTACAAAGTATGGAGATGATTGATGGCTAATACTATCTTTGTCAAAATTCTGTAAGCCAACCTGTACTACTGCAGGAAATGGTGACATGACAACCAAATAACAGTGTGCAGAAAATATTCAAATTATTTCAACTTTACAACTAACTGAGGAATCTCTAAATTTTTCAAAAACATAATTTCACAAGTTGCATACCATTATCCAAAACAAGATCACAGATTTGGATCAGACTGCACAATAATTAATTGCTAGTAAACGCAGGGCTGAAAATTTAAAAACAAAAAAATAAACTGGTGGCTCAACCCTAAAGAATTTAAGTGTAATTTATAAGCACTTCATGTCTAGGTTTCATACATTATCCCCTGAACCTGTATTAAGCTCCAAAATCCCAACCCTCCCATCACGTTCCTTTCCCTAATTGGAACAAGATGCTACCGTTGGCAGACAGGACTTGCCTTGTTCTTTAGGGCGAAAGGCTCAACTGCTGGGTCGCTGTCAGGTAGGACAAGGCAAGCCTAGCCCGGGGTTGTGGGGAGATGGGAGGAGAGAACGAGGGGATAGTCAAACATAACATCCAGGCCTCGATCCCTCCCTTTAGATGCACTTCCTTGACAGTTTCTGTGGGGAAGTTCCACCCTAAAATGCATGCGACCACAGGTCAGGAGTTGTCTATAGCTCACCAGATGTCAAATGTGATAAATGAGTGCAATCAAAATCTTCAAATTCAAAACTCCAAATGAAATGGAAAGCTCCCACTGTTCCTCCTGACCAGGGTCCGTGGAACCTTCCTATGCTCATTTAACATCAGTCACAACAGGGCTTCAACCAAATGTTTGGCAGTGACACATGACGAGAAGCGATTGAAAACCCAACGGCAACCCGCCTGTGTCAGAAACCCCCAACAATCAATCATGCCTGGCACCTGGATGAGCTGTAATGTTTACTATGTAATAAATGCCAATATGAAAAACTTTTATTTACCTTATTGGAAATCTTCTTAAGCATGAGTATCCTGTGAAGAACAAGGTCCATCATACCCAATAAAATAGTTCCCTTTTTTCTCCTCAAAACACTTCCTTTTTTTTTCTCCCCTTCAACAAGGTTCTCTTGTTTCTCACCTTCTCAATCTACTAATGAATAAACCTTAGTCCAAATAAGCTGTATTCATATCTATTCACAGGTGTAATTTAAAAAAAAATGTACCAATATCAATCCATTATAATTCAAGACAAAGGTGACTGCATACGAGTTAATTCAATATCCATTTCAAGATTTTTTTTTTTCAAGTATCATAAAACCCACTGCAAGAAGTAATGCTAAGGGTTATGTTTACAAAATAATGGTAAGGCAGAGCATTAATACATTTTACTGATATTTCACTTAATTTCAGCAGCAAGTAACATTAAACAGAAAAAACAGATATCTAACGACTTGCGTGTAGCATCTGAGTCTTGTTCTTCAATCAAAATACCCATGCTGTTTTCAATGTCCTACAGCGATGGGGTTCTGGTGAAAACTATGTATTGTGAAAATTTTATTGCATGAACATACAACGTTCATCCTTATGCCTAAAGTCCTTTTACTCTTCTTCCACACATTTGTAAACGTTACCTCAGAATAAAACATGCTTTTGACTGAAGTTACATATGGATCTAGTATTCCCTTCTTCATTTATTTTACTCATCAGGCAACTGTGATTCAAATACTAACACATTATGGAGAATTTCAATCCTTACCTGCTGTTAGCAACTCCCTTACATCTCTGTCCTCATCTCCCTTCCCCCCATTTAACACCAAAAAACAGTAACATGAGGCATGGAGTTACCAAGTGCTATACATCCTCAGACTAATGTTACTCTCCACAACTATGTAAAAAAATAAACAAAATAAAAAGAATTGTAATTAAACAACAGCCTCAATACAACTGCCTTACACAACAGTCACACTGACTTCTTTCTCTCTTTAGAGCACAGCCAAAAAGTAATGAAATCAAGATAAAATAAGTTTTAAGCAATTTTTTTAAATTCATAATTATCTTAATGAAAATCAAAGTGGTTGCATAATATTCTGAATCAAAATCCTACTCTGTATAAAAATGTATGAGTGATATTAAAACAAAATATAAAAGGCCAGGAGCACAGACTAATGACAGTTCTCTTAATATGAATAAAGCTGTTGTGGATTTCCTTGACCTTGTCAACTCCAAACTTGCACTAAACACATACTCTACTACTGGGAATAAAGAGCAAAGCAATGTGTCTAGCATAAACTGCCCTTTCAACACTGCCCAAAACTAGTGGAAAGAATACTCATTTCTTTCATTTTACATTCACATTAAGGAAAAACTGCCATCAGCTTCAGCTACATTTGACCTTACGAACTTTACTCCTATTAACAGGGGTAAGTTTAGATAATGTTAAGCACCAAATCATCAGCTTTCAATGCCTTTGTACATTTCCTGATTTAAATGTAAATCATGAAACTAACCAGAAACTATTGAAATATGATGTATCACATGACTAAAACATTATCAAACTTTCCCTGGTAATCAAGAACCCAGTGTTGAAATATGTGAAAAAGAACTGTTAAGAATCATGAGTGCTTAACAAGAAAGCTTAAAAAGAGAGATGCGTCAGTGTGCTGGCAGGAGCCGATCAAGGAGATAGCAGGTTAAGTTGCTGGACCAAGCGGGTAGATGACTGACTACAGGTAACACGTCCGCTTCAAAAATCCACCACCGCCGAGGAGGTACAAACATATGGATGAAACTGTCTTCTAAAACATAAGAGAATTCCAGCCATATGTTCATTTAATCTTCCTCTTTGGTATCTATACCAGATATAAGATCACAAGAGTGAGAAAACTGGCAGTCACTAGACAGAAGAAATATTATATTGAATCTAAACCACACTTATAGCTTCACTTGTAGATTCCCGTGACGAAATCCCATGAAAAGCTAAAAGCTGATTATCAATATAATACTGTCTGGACTACCCTGCCCCAGGCCAAATAAACTGTTCTTTCTGTTACAAACTAAAGTGCTTTATTAGATGCAATACTCACCGTCGCTGGCACAAAACATACATGACAGTTGTCGTCTGCCCGCGTGTGAACTCTATGACTGCCTATGTTTGAGAATTACATATTATGTTTGTGTCTTCTTTTCAAAAAAAAAAAAAACACTAGGTTATCAATTTCACATAATCAGCGAAATAAATTTAAAAATACAAATGACAAAGTGATTACAGGAAGTTACAAAAATTTATTCATTCCTGCTTTCTATATATTTAGCATTTAATCATCAAAAAGCAATGGAAAAACAAAGGCCTAACAAACTGGTAGCTTAAAATAGAATATAACAATAGAAAGATGCAGGGGATGGCATTGCCTCAGGATAGTATTAGCTCTATCATAAAACATCTGGAGGTATGATTAGGATCTCAGGGACAAACAAACTTCATAAAACATAAAGTTTTCAAATATATATGCCTTGATTTGCATCCATATACATTTTTCCTAAGTTGCTATGTTTCACTTTCATTTTATAAACATTATGCTGAAAACTAAGATATTTTACACAGCATTGCTAGAAATGTGTGTTAATGAGAATGATGAGTTATCCAACCTCAGCACAACAAATTTCTGATAAAGAAAATGGGCTAAACCTTTGAAGTTAAGAAAAAAAGTCGACACCACGCCTAAATCATGTACTTTCAGATACTGATTTGCTCTTCTTCCTTTCAGATGTAATAAAATGGATTCAGGAAAAAATCAAAAACAAATCACCACACAGGTCATAAGAGTTTAGTGTACTCTGGGTGATGAATTTTAAAGAATCACCTTGGATGGTCAACAATATTCCCAATGCCTTCACCTACTTAATGAAAAAATGCAATGAAGAAGCTGAATTTTAATATTTTCATTATAATGAAACATCGTAAACTGTGTATAGGTCTCCTTTTGGTCTCCAACCATGTCCCCTGATCATCAGTATGTTATTGCATGAGTAAGTATCCCCTTTACAAAATCCACTTTTACATAGTAATCACTACATATACATTGCATCAAATGATATTAATGACAAACAAAAACAGGATAGGTGGTAATATCTCTGTACACTGAGGAGATATTTTCCCACTTATGAAGTAGGGTACCCAATGCAGATCTCTGTAAAATTCCATACACCAAGTGTGCATTTTTTTTTTTTTTCCAAAAATTTATGGAGCACAAGAAAGCCTTTATGAAATAACACTGTATTAGGGCATTATATCTTTATTTTCATTTATAACTACCCAAAGACCAATTTCTTTGAAAAAATCCCAGTGTTACCCAAGACAACCCAGAACCTTTCTAAAGGCTCCTGCAGCCCAAGGCTGTGCTGCTTCCTGTAGAAGGGAAATATAGACTTCTTTGATATGACTTCTTTGACAAGACTACTCCCAGTGATGCATCCTCAACAATGGCAACTTCAAGCAGGTAGAATCCTATGACTATCCCACTTATACCAGGTGGCAGCCTCTACAAAAACAAATTCATTGGTTATGTAATAAATCTAAGCTGAATGAATACCATAACAAGAATCCAAACACTATTAATCAAGTTTTTAATATAGTTTTCTATTCCTTTTTCCAATTCCTGCATATATTACATAAATTTCTGTCCCATCAAGTTTATGTGTAGTTACATTTCACAATTCGAGAGCTAGAGTCTCTGTTACACAACTGGAGATCACATTAATAAAATGCAAATTAGAGAATATGCCCTTTTGAGCATGATAAAAAGGACCTATATTTTGCTGAAATGTTTTATGAGCTTTAGGAAAGTGTGACCTCTGGTAAATGGCTGAATTTTTCCAAAATATACCAACATACAAGTACAGCTAAAAAATATTTTCAAACCCAAGGTTTTGTAAGCCACTAAAGTTTTGTTGTGCTGAGAAGAATAACCCATTAGTGAATCTAAACATTATTCTCAAGGTGAATAGAATTCTGTTGTAAAGCTATTAGGCTAATTAACATTATATATGTCATGGATGAAATACATATAAGCCATGATCAACTTATATGAGCTTCATCTACATTAAGTTTACATCCTAAGAAAAGTATGAACAAACTTTATGCAGGTACATTTAGGCTCAAAAAAATTGATTATGTCAAACATGTACTTAATGTTATGGAGATGGATAAATATAAAATAGATGAAATATTTTGAAACAGACTGAGCAGGAAACATACTGGAGTTTGCAGTCAACAAGCCTTTGCAAAACACTGATCCCTTTACTGGATATATTTTGTTCTTTATTTGGTGGGCCAAGCAACTTGTATTTAATGTACATATTAAATAAGGCTAGAATATAACTATCATGTTCCATTCAATCCCTTGATTGTCATAATTTGATGCAAAATGCCCATTGTCTCCTGCCTAAAACAGTCCTAAAATGATAATAAAGGTGTATATTTGAATACCCTACCTTCATTTGCTCCCTGAACTGCGTAATCTCACGAGTAATCAGCTCTTTTTTACCCTCCTCCACATCCTCCATATCATCCAGATTCTGAAAATAAATAATCAATCAATGGTTATAAAAAAAAAAAGGGGGGGGGGGGAGACTGATAAATTTCAAATCTCTGTCAACACTAACATAAGCAGCCCACTTCAGAGTCTGAACTACCATTAGTCACTAATGGCAACTTGACAGCCATCAAATACAAAACACACAAGCAAAAATGCTACCTACACCCAGGGCAATTCTCTCAGAAGACAAGACGAACAACAGTCAACAAAAAGAAACTGCATAAACTAAGAAAAGCCAATCATTCTCTGAGGTTAACAAAAAAAGGATTCCCATCATCTTAATGCAGCCACATACTATTAACTGACTCTGTTGTTTTAATACACTCATCAAAAAGCTAACACTATCACACTGAAAGGAGTTCAATGAGATTGTAATTCCAGGTGCCAGCAGTTTACATCTACATGATGGTTACTATAATTTTTTATCATCATCCCAGGGGATAGAGAAGAATGTTCCCCATGTATTGTGAGTGTGTCACAGAAGGCAATTAAAAGGAGTATGTTGAGGGATGCTGGAAACCCTTCCCTTCTTGTATTTCAATTTCTAAAACCTGAGGCAGAAGGAGGATCCAAGAAAGGAGCGTTCAACCTCCTTAAAAGCTCAGGATGGGGTACCTTTATGCGTCTGGATGTTACCATGATCAGACGAAAAAGAGGTAGAACATTTGAGGAGAAGAACCTGCATGTTCTACCTCTTGATTAAAACAAAGGTCATGGCTAAGGAGGATGACTGTCTTTGAGGTAGTCAGGGGTTGGCACATGGACGAGAGTTTAGGGAGCAGTATTGCTTCTGCTGAAGTAGGAGTTGTGGCAATGTGTGAAAGAGTGCAAGGAAGCGAGTCCCAGACTGATGTGGGCAAAAATGAAAGTGTGTCATACAGGGTGGGTGATAAATAGTGCTTATGCACCTGCACACAACAGGAATAAGAAGTAGCGAGTGTTTAAGGAAAAGCAGAGTGAGTGTCTCAGCAGATTTGATACATGAGAATGAGTGTTATTGATGGGCATTTTGAAAGCAGGAATGGGTTATGAGGCAGTTGAGGGCACAGAGTAATCAATAATGAACAGCTTGTGGAGTTGTGTCCTGAAAAGAGAATGATGACTGGGAATGCCTAGTTTAAAAAGAGGGACTCACATATGTATGTGTGGGTAGTGGGAATAGGCTGCACAGATATTAATTGATAGATAGACTGACTGGTAGAAAGTAAGAAAGAAAGAAAGACAAACAGACACATAGACAGATAGATGGAGACACAGATGGATAAATAGATGCAGACAGATAGATGTGAGTAATCCTTAAGAGAAACTAAGGAGTTGTACGTGGTATTTATGAATCTGGAGAATGCACACAACAGGGTTAACGTAGTTGCTTTGAGGAAGGTATTGTGAATATATGACTTGAAAGGAAAGTTATTAGACGCAGTGAGGAATTTTCATCAAGAGAGTAAGGCATGTGTGCAAATAGGCAGGGAAGAGGGTCAGTGGTTCTATGTGATGTCACCAAAGCCATTTAATCTGTTTATGGATGGGGTAGTGAGGGAAGTGAATGCAAAAGTTCTGGGGATAGGGGTATGTTTGCATTCTGGTTGGGGGAATTGGGAGCAGAGAAAGTCCTCGTTTGCTAATATAGCAGTGCTGATGATAGATACCAGTGAAAAACAGCAGTAGCTACTTTCTGAACTTAGGAGCGTATGTGAAAGGAGAATGCTAAGAGTAAATATGTATTTAAAAAAAAAAGTTATTAGGTTTAGCAGTGAAGAAAGAGAGGTTAATTGGGTGTGTGTAAGTCTGAATGGACAAAATCTGGAGAAAGAGAAGTGTTTAAGATATCTGGGAGTGGATTTGTCCACAAATGGGACCATGGTAGCTTAAGTCCTGTGCATATTGAGAAATGTGTGCAAAGAGAGGTCTCTATCTGGGAGGGTAAAGATAGGCATGGCTAAGAGTATAGCAGTCCTGACAGCACTGCATGGAAGTGAGGCATGGGCCCAAGAAGGAAACATACAAAAAAGGGTCAATGTGTTGGAAATTAAATGCTTGAGGTCAATATGTGGTTGGAAAAAAAAAAAAAAAAAAAAAAAAAAAAAACTGAGAGAGAAGTGGTAATATGAAGATTAGATTATGGTTGATGAAGCTGAACACAGTATACTGAAATGGTTTGGATATTGAAGAACTGTGAGGACAGGCTTACAAAGAAGGTATATCTGTCTGAAGTGGAAGGGACATGCAGAAGAGGAGACCAACTTGGATATCAAAGCGAAGTGATGTGCCAACAGACTGAACCTGGGCATATGAGCCTGACTGTAGATTGGTGGCTGTGGTTTTGGTACATTACAAATGACAGGTAGAGACAGGATGTGACCAAATAAAGCCAATTCTTTGTATGTTCCAAGTATTACCTTGCTAATGCAGGAAACGACAATCACTGAAAAAAATAATCATGATTATCAATAAAGTACAAGGACCACAAGTGATTGGAAGATATAAACAGAAACCAGCAAGAGGTCAAGAGATTGAAAAAAAGGAAAATGAGAGTTAGGGTGAGCAATTCTCTGCAAACTTCAGAGAAAATGAGAAATTTTTTTCAAAAAGAAGTTAGTTTTGTGAGAAAAGCAAGAAAACAAATGAATACATCTGGGAAAGGGGTAAATGGGAAGTGGTAACAGGCAAAAATGAGGTTAAGTGGAGGTGAATATTTTGAAAGGTTGTAATATGTGTTCAATGATAGGGCAGCATATGAGGAATGTTTTGGACATGGAGGTATAAGACGTGAGAGAAACATGGAAAATGGTCTGGTGGAAAGAGGAGAAAGAAATGATAATTGTACTGCATAAAATGAAAATAAGTGCAACAAAGTGGTTGGAATGGATGGAATTGCAACTGAATTTCTTAAGAAAATTTCTTAAGAAAGGAAGTGACTGTATTGCTGATCAGTTAGTTAAGATTTTCACTGTAAGTATGGATCATAGTGAGATGCCTGAGGGTTTGCAGAATGGTTGAATGGTGCTACTGCATAACAGCATGGGGGGATGAAGTGAAAGTTAAAATTACAGATGGATAAGCTAGTCATGTGTATCTGGTAAACTGCATGTGAGTGTGGTGATTAAGAGGGTGTTGACATGGATGAGCTCTCCGACTGAGGAGAAACAAATCTGGCATGAATAAGCTTTCTGACTGGGGAATTAAAAAGAGGGAATGGATGAGCTCTCTGACTGGGAGGAACAATGTGACTTCAATAGTGGTAAAGGATGTGGATTATGTGTGTGCTTTAAAAAAAAAAAAAGTCTGAGAAATTCTTAGGAGAAACAGAAAGAGTTGTATTTAGCATTTATGGATCTAGAGAAAAGCACTTGACATGTGACACAGATGCTCTGTGGAAAGTGTTGCAACTACATGAAGTGGGAGGAAAGCACCTAGAAACAGCGCATAGTTTTGATCTCTATAAATCCTATATGTTGTCTCCAAGTCAATAAATGCCACAAACAAATCCATCTGTTTCTCTAAGTGTTTTTCACATACATTCCTTGAAGCAAACACCTGATCCACACATCCTTTACCACTTCTGAAACCACACTGCTCCTCCCCAGTACATGTTTTCACCCTCTCAATCAATACCCTCCCATACGAGAGAGAGAGAGAGAGAGAGAGAGAGAGAGAGAGAGAGAGAGAGAGAGAGATCCATACAAACACTGAAAATCCTTACCAACCACTCAACAGAGTCAGCACCTTTATCTATAAATTCACCTGCAATATCATCCACTCCAGCCATCTTACCACATTTCATCTTATGTACAGCTTTCATCAACTCTTTTCTCTTCACCAAACCACTTACCATGACGTTCTCACTTTACTTACCATCCCAACCCAAACATCCAAAATCTGCCACTCTACTATCAAACATATTATACAGTCCTTCAAAATACTCACTCCATCTCCTCCTCACTTCATCTCTAACTGTTATCACTCCTCCCTCTTTTCTTTCCACACTGGAGGCTCCAGTCACAGACAAAAGTCCACATCAAGGCCAAGCCTCATGTGAAATATAAAGAGGATTATGAAAGGGAAAAAGAATACACAAGGAAAGGTATTTACAAATTTTGAAGCAAGTACAAACCTGTCTTTTAAAAGATGCCAGGTCATAGTTATTGGGAAAGACTTGAAAAGATAGAGTTCCAAAGCTTCGATGTGTATGGAAAGAGAGTTATCAAAATGGCCTACCCTGCAGTTGCCAGCAGCCACACCATAATCATGTGATGCAGTAGCTTGCTGAGTATTGCGTAGTCTTGCTAGTGGTGGAGGCACACAAAGCAGCCAACTCTCAGGAGCAAAAATCAATGTAATACTTATAGAAGTGGGATATGGAACTGACATTGCAGTGTTGGGCAAGCGGGTCAAGTTTTGAAGTTAGCAAGTGTTTCTAAGTCAGACCGCTTTCAACTTAACTATGTCAAGTAAGGATGCAGAGCTAGAACCAACCTAGATGTGGGAGCAGTACTCCATACAAGGATGAATCAATCCTTTGCATAAACAGAGCAACTGTTCAGTAAAGAAATTTCAACATCTAAACAGGACTTGTTTCTTAAAGGCAAACTTAGCTATTTCCACAACATGAGTTTCCAAGAAAGAGTGGATGTTACAGTAATACCAAGTATGTTCACTGAGACCAGAGGTGAAATTACAGACCTGTCAAAGGAAAGACGAAAGATGTGAGGAGTTTTCAATACATGGATGGGTAGAATCTGGGTCTAGGAGGCATTAAGCAACTAGATTTCATCTACCCCACGAGATATCTCTTCCAAGTCTGAGTTTATTGAGGAAGCTGTGTCAAGATGGGATGCAGATCAAGCGAGAGAAGGAGGAACAGAACTGAAGGATGTGGATGAATTCAGTGTTGAGTTGTCAGTGTATGAGTACATTTGGTTATTTGTGAAAGAGAGGAAATTGTTGATAAAAAGGAGGTAAAGAGTAGGGGAAGGACATAATATTGAAGGACACCTCTGTTGATGGAAAGAGGGGGAGGCTGATCCATTAACAACCACAGAGATAGATCAGCCACTGAGGAAGCTAGATATGAAGGAACAAACTAAGGGAAGTAAGCCAAAAGAGGAGAGCTTAGGGATGAGACCCTGATGCCACACCCTGTTAAAAGCTTTGGATATGTCAAGGGCAACTACACAAGAATCTCCAACATCTTACGGGATGATGACCAGACATTAGTAAGATAAGAAAGAATATCACAAGTGAATCTTGCCTTATGGAAGTCATACTTATGATCAGCAAGTACACTGTGAGATTCAAGGTGTCTAAGGATATGGGAGTTGAAGAGAGATTCAAAAACTTTGTAAATGGTACATGTCATAGCAATAAGATGTCGCCAACACTTTTTCTCCTTTTCTTCAACGAGTTTCTCTCTTCCACAAGTAGCCCAATGCACTCTTACGCTGATGACTCAACACTGCATTCATCCACATCTTTCAGTTCTGCTCCCTCTTCTTTCACTC